>JANUYF010000004.1:191338524-191566024 GCA_026167975.1 Phrynosoma blainvillii | reverse complement strand
AAGTGAACATAAATAAAGTCCCAATATTTTTGCAGTTACTGCTTCAGTTTCTAATACACTACGAAATCCTATGTTTACCTACCTCAGTGACAGTCCAAATGTTTTCAATTGCATTTACCCAAAGTAAGCATGTCTAGAATTGCATTACACAGATGAAGTTTAAATGCATGTATGCCATTGTCTTAGACAGCCACCATGGTGTACTGGTTTGAGTACTGGACTCAGACTCTGGAGACTAGGGTTTGAATCTCTGTTCAGCCATGGAAACCCACTGTGTGACCCTAGGCAAGGCACACTCTCTCAGCCTTAGAAGAAGGCAAAGGCAAACCCTCTCTGAACAAATCTTGCTAAGAAACCGCTATGATAGGGTTGCCATAAGTTGGAAATGACTTGAAGACGCACAACAACAACAACAATGCCATTCTCACATACATAAAATTATTTTATTTTTAAATTGAGCAGCCAGACCACAAGCAAGAATAGCCACATTACCTTATCATGTTAAACCATGATTTAAGGGAACTTGAACTTCAAGTGAGCTTTGAGCTCTATGTTCATTATTATCCCACCTTCATGCCACACTATACTGAGAGGGGGAGTCTACAGTTTTACCACCTGAGGCAGGAGCAAACTGTGGTTAGTAGTAATTGAGGCTAGTTTAAAGTAAGCCAATTTCAATCATATAGAAATCAAACTGACTACATAACTGGAAGCAGAAGATGAAACTGCATTCTCTCTGCAAAGAAAAGAAAAGAGAGAAAGAAAGAAAGAAAGAAGACAGGAGCAGATGATGGCACAGAATTGATGAATTGCTAATATAAAAAAATAGAGTAAAGATAAAGAATTACACCAACTCTGTCATTGATTCAAAATACAACCTGATGAGCATTCTTGTAGAATTCATAAAAGACTATGTAAAAAAATCTATTTGCACTGTGAGGCCTAATTGACAAGGATCCAGAAGAACTCTGGAGAAGAATCAAAGACATTGGCAGAAAAGAATGCAAGCCAAAAAGATAAAAAAGCCACTGATTATTTCATTACATAAGAATTTCATTACTGATGAAATTCTTCATATAGTTAAAGATAGGCAAGAAGCAAAACGAAAAGTGACAGAGATAGGGTCAGAACCTTGAACACAACTATTCATTGACTTGTACATAGCGACAAAGAGAACTATTGTATTGGTCAATGCAAAGAAATAGAAGAAGACAACAAAAAAGGTAGAACAAGAGATTTCCATAAGATCTGAGAACTCAGTGGGAAATTCAGACCAGAAGTGGGGATGCTATATGACCAATGGAGAAACAGACTGTGAGATCAAGAAAAGAGATGATGGAAGCAATAGACTGAAGAGCTATATTTAAAAAAAAAATGAAAGCATGATACATTTATTCAAAGAAGAACCTTTTGTCAGTGAACTCACAGTTTTAGAAAGAGAAGAGTAAGTCACAAAGTACTTGGGAGAGATAAATTACTAGGAATAGATGGTGTAGCAATTGAACTGTTTCTAGTTATAGAGACAGAATCCATTCTGTCTCTATAACTAGAAACAGTTCAATTGCTACACCATCTATTCCTAGTAATCCATTCAAATTCTAACTAAAATGAATCAAATGTGCAAACCTAAACATAGTCCTCAGACTGGGAACACTCAATATACAGTCAGCCCTCTAGCAGCAAAAAGTGCAGGACCTCAAGTCCCATTATTGTCAATGGATGCACAACATGTGTGTGACTGCATTGGCATGGCCACATGCATGTGCCACCATTGACAAGAATGGAGATGAAGTTGGATGCTCCAATCCACAGATTGCTAGTCTGTGGATACAGAAGGCCAACTGTACATTCCAGTCCCCAGGAAAGGGGACACCAGTAAGTGCAGTAACCACTGATTTATTGCATTAGTCTTCCATGCAAAAAAGTGCCCAAATTATACAACAACTTTTATCATATATGGAGTGACAAATTCCAGATGTTCAGAAAACAAAGAGGCGCTAGGGTTCATATTGTAAACATATGATGGATAATGGAGCCCGCTGAAGAATTTCAGAAGAAAATCAGCCTGCACTTTATAATTGTATCAAAGCTTTTGATTGTTTTATTCTTCATTAAAATTGTATAATTTGCCAGGCCTACAAAGATATTAATAGTTTGTGGTTCCTAACCCTTTTTCTTAATGCAATCCTATGTATTGTTATCAATGAATAAGCATCTCCAAGAATGTAATTGACTCTCAAGTACTGTATGCTTGGGTAAGATTAGACTAGAACAACTTGTTGATTCCCAAGCCTATTAAAATGTAAAGTTGTATATATCTGCCCAGGAATGAGACTGTTGGACTTACTTCAGTGTATACGTGTTTAGGATTAGACTTTTAGGGAGAATGAGATGTTTTGGGATCATAAGTCTAATTCTTAAGTGGATATATTTGCATTATAAATGTGTGTGCTGGAAGAGGGGGTCGTCTTATACGGCGAGTATATCCCAAACTCTATATTTTACCTGGGAGAGTTGGAGATCATCTTATGCGCCCAGTCTTATACGCCGGAAAATACGGCACTTAATTGGTTCGGATTCAGTGAAACACATTAAAAATAGAATCAAATTTGTTGCAGTCCAGTGATACCTTTCATGTTAACTACAAAATAGATGTCAGTTAGAAATATGAGATTTGTCTTTTTGTCATCTTAAGAGGAACAAACTCTTCAGTCCAAAATTCACAAATATATTCTGTAAAAGAGATTAAAATATTATATGAACCAATTATCTGCAGCTGTTGCCACTTTCAACATATACCTTTCTTTATTGGTACCATCCAATGACATTGAATCTGGATGTGTAGAGCAGAGGGTGATCAAATTCAAAGACAGGCATTAAAAGTAAGGTCACTCTGTCCTTTCTGTCAATATACCTAGGACATGACTGAAATACTGATAGATGGCTGAAAGTTCCATCTGAGGAATACCACAGTCCTTTGCCTCCTTGAGGTTTGACTCCTAGTCATACCCTACAACCTCTCATACCTTACATGCATGTGTACCTTGCTGTGTATATCTGTTCTGGTAACAGCACTTGCAATATCAGGGGTTCGTTCAGTTTGTTTCTAGGCACAATTCAAAGTGCTGTTTATGACCTATAATGGCTTATATGGCTCAGGTCCAAGGTATTTGGCAGATTGTATCTCCCTGTATGAGCTGACTAGGGCTCTGAGATCCTCAGGAGAGGCTCTTCTCTCCACTGCACCACCATCACAAGCACACTTGGTGGGGACACGAAAGGGAGCCATATCTGTGGCTGCCCATAGACCCATGATAGCAAACCTATGGTACGTGTGCCAGAAGTGGCATGCGACGCCATTTCACCCAGCATGGCACAGCAGGGAGAAGGAGCAACAGGTGCACATGCCCATCGCCCCTCTTCCCAAACGTTTCCTGGCCTCCAGCTGTCCCTCAGAGACAGAGAAGTCCTGGCCTGGAAGTCTCACACATGGCACCAGAAGCTACCCAGTGCTAGAAAAAACTTTTACTTGAGGCACACGGCCCTGAAAAGGTTCACCATCACTGCCCTAGATGATAAAGGTCTGCCCATAGACCTGTGGCTGCCCTAGACTGTGGAACTCTCTTCCCAGGGAGGCCAGAATGGCCTTCTCCTTGTTGGCCTTCCACAAGCTGGCTAAGATGTTTAGACAGGCATTTAATACAGAAAGTTATTAAAGAATGAGCTGGATGTTGTATTCTTTTAAAGTATTTTAAACACTTTTATCTTTTTAACTATACTTTATTCTTTTACATGCAATCTGTTTTAATAGTGTAAAAAAATAATTCTTTTTTATGAAACACTTTTCTGTGTTTTTAACTCTACTGTTTTTAATCTTGTAAGCCACTCTGAGTCCCAGTTTGGGGGAAAGGGTGGGAAATAAATAAATAATAATTCACTCACTTATTTTTTTCCAATCTGACTTATTTTGGTAACATATTCCTGCATTCTACATGGGGCGAACATGCCAATCACTGTACAAAAGGATGGCTCTAGATCCACAACAGCCAGAATTAAATAAACCCAGTATTAAAGTGAAATATACTCACAGAGGAAATAAGACCAATTCTTCTTGTGGTGTGGGGTCTTTCCTGAACCCAATGAATTCGAGTGTTACCCCAATGAAGAAATTTTGATTTTCCCTGAATGGAACCAATGTACTGAGAATCAGAGAGCACTACTTTTGCCTTTAAGCATTGTGGGTCCCAGAAAAACACATTAGGACATTCTTTCTCCCCAAACATTTCATCAGCTAGGAGAAAATAGTACCCCAGTGGCAAAAAACAATACATTTGTTGAGACAACTTTTACCCCATCCATCATTTTCATCATGGTGTACAAGTAGCTGAACTTCAAAGACATTGTTTACCAATCTTCAGGTGAACATGTCATAAAATGCCTACCTTATAGGTCTAGTTCTGTGTGTATACTGCAGCAAACATGTGCCTGGTGGAGTGAAATGTTCTTGTCTGATGAAGGTTGCACTTACTGCCACAGACTCTTGTTTAAGAATAGTAATAATAATAAATTTTATTTGTACCCAGCCCCACTGTCAAACTCTGTTTTCCAACCCGAAGCCAAATTTATTTGCTTTGTTTCTTTGAACTTCTGTAATTAATTCACCGCTTAGCGGTTTAATTCACCGCTAAGCGAGAAGAATTTTAAAATACATACTACTGAATACCATCAAAAAGCACGAATGAGGCTAGGAATCTTGGTGATTCATTATAGCATCTTTACAATCATGTTGGCATATTGACTGAGGCAATCCCTTACTATCAGGGCAAGGTAGGATTGAACTGAGAGCTTGGGTGCATTGTATAGAAACTCCTAGCAGTTGTCACCTACATAACAAGAAATTCTTAGCAGCTCTTGTCTGCTACACTTCGCCCAGCTCTGCAAAACACCCTCAGTCCCACTGAAAAACAAAGCACCTTGTTTGTTTCATGAACCTTGTGGCACTTTCTCTGTGACCTTTTTGGTTCTGTTGTGGGATAAGAGTTAATATAGGGGTTTGTATATGCCAGATGCCAGTCCTCCTGATGTTATTGAATACAGTCCCATTGCCCAGTCAACATGTAGCCCTGGTGAGAGTTGTAATCCAATATATCAGAAGGGGGAAGCTGATACCTTAAGTAAAGCAAGAATCTAAACTCAGACAGAATATCAGAAGGGGGAAGCTGATACCTTAAGAAAAGCAAGAATCTAAACTCAGAATATCAGAAGGAGGAAGCTGATACCTTAAGAAAAGCAAGAATAAACTCAGACAGAATACTTTCAGTCTGAACTTCATAGGCTCATAAAATAGGTATAAGCACAGTCTGTAGCCAAGCAAGTCAAATAAATAGTCAAGCAGGTCACAATACACAGTCAGCTAAGAACTCAGCTGAGACAGACTAGTGGCCAAACTCCAAGGGCTTGTATCCTCTAAATCAGGGGTAGGCAACCTAAGGCCCGGGGGCCGGATGCGGCCCAGCAAGGCCTTTGGACCGGCCCCAAACCGGTCCTGCCACCGCCGCCGCCCCCCGCCGCCGCCGCCCCCCCATGATGATATTGATTATTGTTGTTATTACTTGTTCTTGGGGTTTTCTTGGCAAAATCTTCACAGGGGTTTTGCCATGGCTTTTCTGGGGCTGAGAGAGTGTGCATGCATATATATTTTTAATTTTTTAATTCTTTTTTTATTTTAATTTTTATTTATTTATTTATTTATTTATTTATTTTTGGTGCTTCGGCCCGTCAATTGTCTGAGGGACAGCAACCCGGCCCCCGGCTCAAAAAGGTTGCCTACCCCTGCTCTAAATTGTGTGTCTGCATCATCCCTATGGGATTACAGTTGACCAGGGCTGCATTCGCACTGCAGAAAATAATCCAGGTTGACATTGCTGTAACTGCCATGGCTCCATGCTACGGAATTCTGGGAATTGTAGCTTTGGGAGACATTTTGCCTTCTCTTCAGAGAATTCTGTGTCCACAATAAATGAAAAATCCCAGATTCCATAGCACTTAGCCTTGGCAGTTAAAGTGGTGTCAAACTACATTATTTTTGCAGTGCAGATGCAGCCCAGGAGGGAAATGTTTTCTTTCTCTTTTTTAAACTGAAAATATCATCATGTGTCTTTGACGTTGCCCAATAATAAAGGTCATAATGCATTGACAACAAAATATCTTACCATATACATTACATGATTGTGTCAGGGAGATTGAGACCCAGTTTAGAGCAAACTGCAGCATGCTTAGGTGCTCCTGCATCTCTAGGCCCTTGCTTGAGATCATTTAAATCACTGTTTGATGCCTGATAAAAACCCAGTTCCTTAAATAGCATAGGTCTCCCAAATGATCTACGATTTCTCCTAACTAAACAGACAGGTTTGTAGCTGAATTATGTTGAACTGCTGAGCAATTGCTAGGCTTATGTATCAGGGTTTTTCATGGGATGTTAAAGAGAATTGAGGCAATGGCCAGGCTTGTGTTATCACAGATATGATTGCAAATTGACCAATGGAAAAACTATTGTATATATTCTTGTACAAGTCTGGAAATTTTAGTCAAAAAATTGACCCAAAAACCTGAGTCGACCTATCCACAGGTAAATGTAGGTACTGTATTTTCCGGCGTATAAGACGACCCACGTATAAGACGACCCCCCCATTTTCCCAGTCAAAATATAGAGTTTTAGCACCTCTATCTTCATTATCCTTATATCCGGCATATAAGACGACCCCCCCCCCCACTTTAGCCACAGATTTTGCAGGTAAAAAAGTAGTCTTGTACGCAGGAAATAAGGTACTTTATCTCAATTTTTTTTAAAGGAACTATTTCCTGGTCAAAGGCAAGAGTGTAATCTGCCCTGGAAAACTGACACCCACCTCCTCATCCATCCAGCCTTTAGTCTGAGCACAGTTATGCCTGCTGGAATTTTGTAAGTTCTTTGGCATTGTTTTCCTTTGTTTCATCCTTTAGATCTTTTGTTTTATGCCCTTAAGTTTTACCCTAGACTTATCCATGGGTCCCATCAAAATCCATAATTTTGGCCCCAAAACCTGCCCTCAGCTGATACATGAGGTTGACTTACAGTCAAGTATATATATGGTAGCTTTACCAGACTTTTTTCATACATGCATACAAATACATGTACAGTAAAGATGGACACATGTAAGTGGTTTTTCCTTGGTAGTATTCATAGGTATTTCCTTCCATTACATATGGACTAACAGTGACAAAGAATGGATGCACTGTACGCTATTGTCATGTAAGTGTGTTTGTGGTCTTTGATACAGAGTCACTGATTGTGCTTGGGACTAGCCTCAGCCTCAGAATTCTCCATCTATAAAATGAAATCTAGAATGTTTTCTATATGCTTTTTTAAAAGACATTTGAAGAGACAGGTGAGGTAGCCTTGTCTGGCTTGTCTTGTACTCTTCAGCTACTTCTATACATGTTTATCTTCTATAAACATTTTATTAATATCTCCTTTCAGATCCTGGCACAACAATGGTCTTGATTGTATTGTAATGTCTGACAATGCTCAATATGAGCTCCTTTCAAATTTTTACATAGTTGTAATCTGGATTATACTGTGATATATAAAACCTTGATGTCATGGGCAGCGAGGAGGGACCCTTTAAAAAGGCTGCCTTTTCCACCTTGGGCAGCGAGGAGAGACCCTTTAAAAAGGCTGCCTTTTCCACCTTGGGCAGCGAGGAGAGACCCTTTAAAAAGGCTGCCTTTTCCACCTTGGGCAGCGAGGAGGGACCCTTTAAAAAGGCTGCCTTTTCCACCTTGGGCAGCGAGGAGGGACCCTTTAAAAAGGCTGCCTTTTCCACCTTGGGCAGCGAGGAGAGACCCTTTAAAAAGGCTGCCTTTTCCACCTTGGGCAGCGAGGGGAGACCCTTTAAAAAGGCTGCCTTTTCCACCTGGGGCAGCAAGGAGGGACCCTTTAAAAAGGCTGCCTTTTCCACCTTGGGCAGCGAGGAGAGACCCTTTAAAAAGGCTGCCTTTTCCACCTTGGGCAGCGAGGAGAGACCCTTTAAAAAGGCTGCCTTTTCCACCTGGGGCAGCGAGGAGAGACCCTTTAAAAAGGCTGCCTTTTCCACCTGGGGCAGCGAGGAGAGACCCTTTAAAAAGGCTGCCTTTTCCACCTTGGGCAGCGAGGAGGGACCCTTTAAAAAGGCTGCCTTTTCCACCTTGGGCAGCGAGGAGGAACCCCTTAAAAAGGCTGCCTTTTCCACCTTGGGCAGCGAGGAGAGACCCTTTAAAAAGGCTGCCTTTTTCACCTGGGGCAGCGAGGAGGGACCCTTCAAAAATTGCATTTAAATTGTATTTGCATTTTATATTGTATTTTGTATATTTTTAAAAATTGTTTTAATTTGCTTTGTTTGTTTTGTTTTTGAGGGGTGGGTATGGGTGGGGTTGGGAAGAAGGGATGGGCTCTGTATTGGTGCTATTTGTTATTGTGATTGTTGTACGCCGCCCCGATTGCTTGGCAGAGGGGCGGGATATAAATAAAAACTATTATTATTATTATTATGTGTGGATGGTATATCTGAAGGCAGATGGATGTTGAGCTGCATTCTGTTAAACTGCTAGCAACTGCTAGGCTTATATACCAAGAATTCATTCAGATGCAAAATGTTTCAGGAACTGTCAAGCCTGAACTACAAGCCAAAATGACTAAATGGAAACATTGGGGATATCATGACACAACACCCATGGGGGGGGGGAACACCACAAAATTGAAGGCAGTAGGAAAAGAGGAAAACCACATCACAGGTGGATTGATACAATCAAGACATTGCAACCCTGAAACTCCAAGACCTGAATTGCTAATGATTTGGTCTCTTGAAGATTACTCATTCATAGGATTGGCATAAATAGCTGACTTGATGGTGCATAACAACAATAACAAAAAGAATGATTCACTGAAATAAGTGAAGCTCATAACCTATGTTTTGAAATACGCAGCTACCTGTACATCATTAACATGCTGTTCCACTCTGGTGCCACAACAAACTACATTTCCCAGAATTCCATGGCATGGAGCCATGTCAGTTAAAGCAGTGTCAACCCAGATTATTTCTGTGGATGCAGTGTGGATGCAGATTATGATTCTTTGTTTTCACTGTAGTTAACAGATAGAGATATATGTAGCAGGATGTGGAATATAAACCATGGACTGCCCAACTACCACCACAGCCCAAAGGTTTTACCCCTTCTTTGATAACAAAATTATCGACAGATTAAAAGAGTTTGTCAGCTACAAATGGAGAGCAAAGACCTGCAGGAGCTCTATATAGAAAATCTTGGCAACAGCCTCCACACATGAAAGAAAAAAAATTACAGAAATGTACTAGCTCTAGTGCTGAAGCAATGACGTTATTACAATATCCAATCCATGCAAATTTACTCACTTACATAAAAATGTGGAGAAATTACTTGGCTACATTGATTTAAGGCAGGGCTGGGGAACATTTTATCTTTCTGATCTTTTTAAGTACAGTTACTGTAATCCCATATGGCAGTGGGATTACAGTAACTGAAATAGTGGAGTGGGACCCACAAGTGGAGTGCTAGAGTTGCTTAAAGGGGGTGCAAGACTTCCTCCAGAACCTTCCTCCATTTCTTCCTCTTCCCAAACACTTCCTATGTGTAAAAGTTACACGTGTTAAGAGTTAAATATTAAGTTTAATTTTTAATTTTTTAAAATTTGAATGATGTTATTTCCTTATAATATATTAAAATATGAGTATAGATGAATGTGCAAATGAAAATAAACACATTAAAGAAACAAAATATTTGTATTCATATACTACATTGGGGGAGGGTGACGTCTGCATGTGTAGGTGTAAAGGGGTTACAAAGGTAAAAAGTTTGAGGGCCACTGCCATAAGGCCATGTGGGATGAGGACATAGAAATTACATCCAAATGTTTTGGAAAGGCAGTGATTCTTTGCCCCTACTGTGTGTCAAAGCTGAAGTCATAGTAAATATGGTGACAACTTATAACTGCTGTTAAGAAATGCTTTGTAAATATCTCCTGCTCCTACTCCAGCTCCTTTGTAAATATTTCTGCTCCTACAAAGCATTTACAAATGCTTTGTAAATATCTCTGTCTATATTAATTTCATAATTAAGGAAATATGTGAACTAAACAATTTGTATAAAATGTGCATTTAAAACTGTTAAACAGTTAATTCTTTTTAATTAACAGATCTTTGCTGATTCAAAGCTTATAAGAAGTATGCATTCTCTGAAGAGAGGTGTTCAACGTGAAACTGTTAATATCATTAGCCTGCTCTGTTCAGTCTTGAAACCACGAGAGAGAAGAAATGTGGAGAAATAATTAGATGTTAGAGTTTCTTCATCGCTTTTTAAATTTTATTGTTCTGTATTCCTTTATCATTCCAGCCTATTTAGGGAGTTATTCTCTGCCTTCTATAGACCACAGGGACAACTGGCAATCTCAACCATTTGATGTGTTAACAGGTACTTTTTGTGGCCCTGTAGCAAACCATTTTCAGTAATCATTTGTTTTCTTCTGTCTTGGTTTGTGAATTTTATAAAGTCTTTACAGGTGCAAGTCTCCTTAAAAAGTCTTATTTTTTAAATCTTCAGATCAGAAATTCTCTTGTTCAAGAGAACAAAAATGTTAACACTAAATCGTGTAGGCTATCCTCTCATATTCTACCCAACCACATTATGGTTTATTTCTCTGAAACAAAAAGATGAACAGTTCCTTAAGGACATCACTAGGAGGGTGTGGAGAGTTCAGCTGCACTGGGTGACACATCAGAAGAGGGGTGGCACATGGTCAGGCTCTTGTCCTGCTGTGGGATGAGAAGGGCCAGGCATACCCCTCCTGACCTTGCTATGGTGGTTCTGGTCTCCTCACGAGAAGGCCACTGCAAAAGACAGGGCCAAGTGCATCCCTCCTGGGCCAAATGCAGTCTGCAGTGGAGGTGGTCTCCTCATGAGAAGCTCAGCACCATCTCAGTGAAAGAGAGGGAGGAGTGGTCCCCACCTGACTTTGCTGCAGCAGTGCTGGTCTCCTCATGAGGAGGCCATTGCCGTCACTGTGAAAAAGAGAGCTGAGAGTCTGACAAGAGTCTGGAGACAGCAAACAGAGAATATTTGACCAGAGGTCGGCTAACAGTATCGATCCTGGTGGAGATGATACAGGTCTCTATATGAAGATGAATAGGACCTGCAAGAGCCCAGGTATTCTTTTCAATGGGCTTCATGTCGTTACTGATCTAGATATGATACCAATGTGAATGGTGAGTCTTCTCGGTATCGATAGTCTCAGTGGGATGCTCTCAAAAGAATATAAGATCGATCATGGTCATAGGAAGAGAAACCTCTCTTGGGTGATGGCAAAAAATGGCTGATAGGAGAGTGGTGTTGATGCATTTCAGCTAAGCCTGAAATGCATTGGTTCAGGACATTGGGCATAGTCATGCTGGTCGGTGCAACTATGGTCAATACTGAAGAGACCAAAGGAGGTGGTAGGGCAGGTTCTGAGGAAGGAGCCATTGATACCGGTGTTGACGTCCAGTGGAGGAGGACAGTGCCGAGTCCTGTGTGACCAGCTTCTTCTTCTTCTTTAAACTTAAGTGGAGGGTTTGCCCATTCAGAGACGCTGATCCTTTCCATTGTGATTTAGAGTGGTATTTCCCAGATCTAGCTTACAGATCAGAGAGAACAGTCAACATTAATGAGGTTGGTGGAGTTGATGCCAAGGGCTCTGTTGATAGCAGAATTATTCTGGATGATGGTGGTGCCAAGGAATCCATCAGGGTCAGTTTTGATGTACTTGGCTTATTGGTGACTATGGATTCTTATGGTGCCAGATTCAGTACAAATTTTGTGATGTTTGTCAAAGTGGAAAACAAAAGTTTGTTTTGGGAGACCAAAATGGAAACTTGAAGAGACTGTTCCCAGCAATGAAGACAAAGCTGCCAACCCACCTTTTGAGGGCTTGTGAGGTAAATCCCTGACAAATGTGGCAGTTCTCAACAATGTGCTCTTCCACCAAACAAAAAGGCACAAAAAATGTGCATCTGACAATGAAACTTTTCTACTGCAGCCTGAGCAGAGCTTAAAGAGTGCCACAGATGAAGGGATAGATGTGAAACAGAAGGAGAAGTGGTGGTGGTGGTGGTGGGGGGACACATGTAAAAAAGGTGGGTTTTTTGTTTTGTTTTTTAGAATGGTGGGAACAAAGGGAGAAAAAGGAAATGAGAAAGAGAAAGACAGAGGCAATAAGCAAGAGAAGCTAGTCAACAGGGAAGTGGAGAAAGTGAGCTTGTTCTGGTGGCAGACAAAAACAAACTGAGGGGACGGTAGCTTGGTGGGCTTTAGCATACACAGTAAGCCAGTGGGGGTGAGTCTTTCTACTAAGCTACTCAGCTCTGGAACTTTCCGACTGAGTGCTCTGCACAGGCACAAAACCGACTTGTGTGAGGCACAGAGACCACGAAGAAGAAACACAGGTACAAAACCATCTTCTTTAATCCATGAAGATGGCCTCAGTTATGCAATTCATGGAGTACCCTTAGGCCAATCACTGTCTCTCAGCGTACCCTGCCTCAGTGTGTTGTTGCAAGGATAAAAATGTTGGAAGGCAGGACCTTGCATGCTACCCTGAGCTTTCTGGAGAAGACGTGAGGATAAAAATGTGGCCTGTCATTCTTAAAACCGAAGAATACACTACAGGGCAAAATGCATGTGTACAAATCGATAAGCAATTGTTTTGGAGCAGGAAAACTATGTAAAAGTTAAATAGTTAGTAGCTTTGTAATGAGAAGGCTTTTATGTGATACAACACATAAGCCTCTGAGACCTCAAGGGTTTACATGTTTACACAGATACTGATGGTAACAATTAGCAAAAGAGAGAGCAATTAATTTGTGGAGAAAATATTTACAGCATCATTTAATAGGCAGCACAAGTACAAATAAATCTAATGGAGAGGTGCAAATGAAAATGGCAAATACTGCTTTGTGTAAATCAAACAGTGGGAAAGTATTACCTTATAAACTTGAATTTAAACATTCACTTATAATGTTTTAAACTTTAATTGCAGAGACTTTGCAACAGTGGTCTCTGGTTCATATTTATTTGATGTACTTTATATTCCACGTCTCTAAATGTTCAAGGCTATTTTTTCCAATTTAAGACCCTGTTTCTGCATGGGATTTCCCCCGTGTGATAAACACCATAGAAATGATAGAACATCAGTCTTAAAGAAACTTCACTGGTTGCCAATATGCTTCCAAACAAAATTCAAGGTGCTATTGATGATAGTCAAAGCCCTGAATGACTTGGCAAATGAATGAATGAAATTAAAGAAACTATTTTCTTCAGCAGAACTTTGTGGGAATGTTTGGATTTGCATAAGCTGTATCATCTTTCCTAGGTGGACCATTAACCAAGAACATATCCCACCAAAATACATTTGAGAAAATAGACTCAAGCCTATGAAAGCTTATGCTACTAACTTCTTCTTTCAGATAATCTCAAAGGTGCTGCAAGATCCCTTTGCATACTGATATCTTAGCTAAGTTCCACTTGTTTTTCTCCAGCCATCCCTGTACAGTTTTTCTCTTTTTGTTTTTCCCAGTGAATTATAATAAACTATGATTCTTCACTTTGCACATTCTTTCAATATATGGTGTCTCATCTTATTCCATGTGCTGTACCAATGTGTTATGGACCAATATAGATAAACTGGATAATATTTTGTTACTTGCATCCTTCCCATTTAAATATACCAGTTAATTGCAAAGCACTAACCACAGCAGCATTATCATAACACTGATTTTGTGACTTTCCCCACAAATTCTGCAAATCAACAGAGAATCAATGTCAGTGAAGGAAGGGTCACCTCTCAGCAGTGCAAACATATTCAAAAGGGAAATCCTTTAAGTTGGAAAAAAGAAAGAAAGAAAGAGACAAAAGAGACACAAGAAACCCAACTTCAAAGAGGATACCCAAGCAATGTCACTGTGTCTGAAGCGGGAAATAATCAAAGGAGAGGAGACATTTTTTTCTACAGTGTGAAAATCCTCAAAAGG
The DNA here is from genome assembly GCA_026167975.1 of Phrynosoma blainvillii. Classification (NCBI taxonomy): domain Eukaryota; kingdom Metazoa; phylum Chordata; class Lepidosauria; order Squamata; family Phrynosomatidae; genus Phrynosoma; species Phrynosoma blainvillii. Next base: position 191,551,910 of record JANUYF010000004.1, on the reverse strand, counting down.
GGATTCCCTCTGGAATGAGGATCTTTGAAGGTGAAGTCTCTTCAGTGATGTACAAACTTTCAAAGCTGGAGGAAAAAGAACCCCAAAAGTTTGAAAAGGCAATTTTTAATATTCCACTTTTTCCATGGGAGAAATTTACAACATTGTTGTCAGTCCAGGGAAAAAGAAGCCTTTTCCTCTTGTTTCCCCTCGCTGATTAAGATTGAAAGAGATGTTGAATCAAAAACCTATATCATTACGTAGTTCATAAGCAACATGTTTGGGCTGGGAAATGTTGGTAGTCCTCCCAAATACATTTATACTAGCTGAGCTCCTCCATACTGAACATTATATTTCCAATTAGTGCAATTAATTCCAAAAGAGCAATGGAACTGAGTAATGGAATGAATGTTGCTATCATATTTTGAGGCCTTTTAATAAAATATTTAGCTGTTTCTTAACGGATTATTTACTTAACACTTATCTTAGATGTTCAAAGCACGTGACAGGCTTTATTACCATATTTCCTAGTACACCCTGTAAGGAAAACCATTGTTATTTTTCTGTTCTAAAACTGTTAAATTATAGAAATCTCTAACCCAGGCCTGCACAATGATCCATCAAGACCAGGGGTAGGCAAACTTTCCCCTTTAAGGGCCGAGGGACTTCAGCTCCCAGAAGCCTCAGCCATGTTGGCCAATAGTCCCATGTTGGCCAATAGCTCCTGGGATTCTGGGAGCTGAAGTCCCTTGGCCCTTAAAGGGGAAAGGTTGCCTACCTTTGATCAAGACAAATACAACCCATCAGGCAAGTATGGTAGGCCTCTGGATTCTTGAAAACCCTCAGGTTTTTCTTGTCTGCCCAGGATTGAAAGAATACAGGGCAACTTATCAAGTATTTGACAGGCTGCCATTCATGGCTGTTGGCTATATTTGGTTAGTGGATCAAAATTTATCTGGACCTGCTCCAGTTTTCCCTTTTAGTTAGAAATAACTGGTGCCGCTAACTGCCACAGTATGTGTGCTGTCATTGAGATGCCATGAGATGAAGTGATGTATTATCTAGATTTACAGCAAACCCATTCTAAATGCTCAGAGTAAGTAGCAGAAACCCTGTTTTAATTTTATCTGAACATGTGGGGGCTGGTTCCTCCATGCCTGATTTTGAGTAAACAGTTGAATATCTAGCTAGTATGATTGATTTTTAACAGTATTCTCTTTTAATCCATGTTGTGAGCCACCTTGGGTCCCAAACTGAGAGCAAGGCAGGATATTAAATAAATAATCTGTCAAAAATATTGACTGCTCTCTGCTACCATCTTTTCACTTTGATGTTTTTCTATCACCACCTCCCACTCTTTTTGGTACCACCTACCTTGATTAAAAGTTGTGGAAAACACAAAAGCTTGCACATTTCTGTGCCACTTTGTCTAGTCCAAATAAAACTATCTGACCAGCATGATTAACCTGGGGAGGAAGTGTGGAAGTGTAGATGAAATGGGAGAACTGAAGTAGAACCAACATGAAAAGTTCTCTCACTACCAGGTGATAAATCAAACTAACTAAAGAAGTCTTGCCAATTGTAGAAGATGCTGAGAATACTGGATTCAGAAGAATTTGTTCACTTACAGCCTCAGTACAGTCGAGATCAAAATCCATGTTCCACACTGTAGCTAGTTAACAGATGCAATGGATTGAATCCAAATTTAGTCAGAGTAACCCCAGTGAAATCATGACTAATTTAAATCCCTTTGATTTCAGTGGATCTAATCCAAAAAGTCTGTTTTCAGTTTCATATCTATTTTTTCATTCAAGCTCTACTGCCAAAAATCACTGTCACTGCAGGACAGTGCAGGAAGCAGCATAAATGCTGCTCAAAAATTGCTTACATTGTCATTATATTTTCCCCTCTGAAAGCACCATCCTTTTATCTCTTCTCCTCCACAACCAACTGTCCTCTCCCTCTGCTGCTTCTCTGGCTGTCTCCGTTATGAAGGAGGCCACTCTGTCTCTCTACACAACAGAGCTGCTGTAGTTATTTCCAAATTTTGATGGAGATTGCAGTGGAAGTTACACCTTTAGTGGAAGAAGGGAAAGCTTCAAACCTGAAGGGGCTCAGGGAAAGGCAATGCAGCCCCCTGAGCCCTCAAAAGTTGTCATCTCTTGCCTTTAACATTAACTGAAAAATGACATTTCCTCTTCTGATTTTGGTAAGACATTTCTCTTCTGATTTTTCTCTTCCTTTCTCATTTTTCTTTCCCTTTCTAATTTCTCTTCCTATTTTTCATTTCTCTTCATAAAAAAGCTTTTAAGGAGGCAGATGGAGCGATAATACACCAATGAATCCATAATAAACTAAACATATCTAGAGACATTAATATATTTTGGTGTGGCAAATCTTTACTTTAGAAGTGTTACTTGTTTGATGAACTGTGGGAATATGTGCATTAAAGAAGCATAAATACCTGTAGAATGCCCAACTGGGACAAGATGTGTCAGGAGAGTGTACTTTAAAATGTTGGGCAATCTATTAGTATTACATCAAAAACAAGGGGGAAAAGCCATCACGATTCAATAATTAAAGTGTACGCTTTCAGCTCCCGAATATATATACTTGAGAATATTTTGCAAGGTACTCTATGGCTATTGCTTTATCAACTGCAATTGCAACACCATTGCATCTCAAACCCCAATTCAGGCTTAGGAAACTGTATGTATGAAGAAAAGAATCAGGCTATATACATCACCTTTATTGTTGCCCTCTTCTATGGAACAGAGAAACTTCACAATGAGAAGGTGAGCTGTGACTATGCGTGGGAACTCTCTGTGCAGTCCTAGACTTTCAAAAATCAGGATTTCTAGTAGGATAAAAAGACCACACAAATAGAGGGTGATGTCTTCTTCAGAATATTGAAGAATAGCCTGCCCAACAAGCAATATATATCCTACTCTCCCCATAACACTCATATGAATCAAATCATAGCCTCTTAACTTATTTCACAGGTTTGTTGTTAGGACAAAAATGGAGGGTGGGGTGTGAAAAAAGTAATGTATGGTATTTTTAGCTTCAGGATATAAATGGGATAAATTAGTTAAGAAAGGTGTAGCTTGAAATACATGCATTTCTGAATTTCTCACTTAGGCTGCATCCGTGCTGCAGAAATAATCCAGGTTGACACTACTTTAACTGCCATGGCTCAATGCTACTGAATTCTGGGAATTGTAGATTGTTGTGGCACCAGAGCTTTCTGACAGAGAAGGCCAAATGTTTCACAAAACTATATTTCCCAGAATTCCCTAGCACTGAACCATGGGGAGCATGGATTCAAATGCTGGCCTCCACAGTCATATTCTGGTGCTCTGATTACAACACCATGCTGGCTCTAGGTTGTCATAAAAAGATGGTCAGCAACTGGGTTTATACAGTGTTAATATGCAAAATGACTTCCTTGCTCAGATGAACATAACAGTTGAAACAATTAGATATTTGTCCAAATCAGCACTTCAGAATCTGAATGGTTTATCTCTGAGGGTCTTAGATGGTTATTTTTTGGCCACATTGCAGATACTTAACTATCAATTAGAATTTAACACAACATGTTTCATCAAATTTTGCATTAAAAACTAAATAATACTGTCATGCGCACTTTTTCTTTTCTTTCATTTGTGGCCACACCATGGACCCCTTTTGTTCCACAACTGCCACCACCCCATGCAAAGAGCCACTCCTTCGCCAACCTTTTCTTTTCTAAAACTCTTTGGTATAACCTATCTTGTATAAGGTTTAGTAGCGTGGATATTCATTCACAAAGCAGACAAGTGTTTCATAAAGTAGCAACAAAACTTTATTTACAATACAAGTAACACTGTTTCACTTGGTCTTGCTGCACTTGTTATAATTGGTTACAGTTACAAATAATAATACTCTAAAACACTCCTTTCCTTGGAACACTTTCAATTCCCCCCACAGGACACTCTTAGCCCTTCTTTGAGTACCTTTACTCCATTTCTTAATCAGCCTTTAAGGCTATCAATACCCCTCAGGATATTCTCTTTCTTAACTCCCTCACTTGGAGCTTAGTATGGGGATTAGGCCCCTCTCTCTCTCTTCTGGACCTTAACCCTGTTTCACTCTGGAACCTTCTCTACCAGACCCTCACTGTCTGGAATCCAAACCCTATCTGACTTCCAACTGTTCCTAACGGAATTTCCCCCTTACAGCCCAACATTTGATTGGCTGTCGCCAGCTCAGTCCTGATTGGTTGTCACCAAGGCTGGCTCTAACCTGCCTTCTCTCCACAAATATGCACATGTGCTCTTTCTCTCCCCCTCCCTGTTTTGCTGCTCATGTATACTCAGGGCCTGAACAGACTGCCAGAAATAATGCAGCTTGAGGCCACTTTAACTGCCCTGGCTCAGTGCTAGGGAATCATGGGAATTGTAGTTTTTTTCTGGGACATTGAGCCTTCTTTGTCAGAGAGCTCTGGTGCTAAAATAAAATACAGTTCCCATGATTCCTTAGCACTGAGCCAGGGCAGTTAAAGTGGACTCAAGCCGCATTATTTCTGGCAGTCTGTTCAGGCCCTCAGTAAGGGATTCTGGAGGCAGCTGCTGTTTACCTTGCTTATTGTAGGAAGGCAATGACTATAGTCTGACTGGCTATAGTAGAAACCTGCTGTTTCCAGCTCAAGCTTTATTGCATTGTTTACTCTATTGCAATGTTTATTAGAGGCAGCATGGTGTAGTGGTTCCAGTGTTGGACTACAACTCTGGAGACCAGAATTTGATTCCCAGCTCAGTTGTGAAGCCCACTGGACAAGTTACATGCTCTCAGCCTCAGGGGAAGGCAAGACTTTTTAAAAAGGAGCTTCTTTGTCAGTGGTTTTGTTAACCCCTATATATAGCTTGACAATGTAATTATAAAGATAGATATGTAATTATACTGCAAAGGTATACAACAACTATCCATATGTGTATTGTATATATTTTGCACAGGGAAGGCCCAGAACATTTTGCTGCTTCACACAGAGTAGCAGATGGCTCCACCTTCCCAAACATGGTAGAGGGGAAAACTGCAAAAACTCATGATGGTAAAATTAATTGTACCACTTCAGACTACGTAAGGACATCATTTCGTATTATTTTTATATCACATTTTTACATTTTTTTATTTTGATTAATCATACAAAACAGTAACCAAAATATATACATGCATAGCAGACAGTACACTGAACATAACATAAGACCCGTATCCCACAAAGAAATGCATTACAGAATATATACACATTCCTCCAAACAAAAATAACACAAAGGTTTAAAAATTACTTCCTTCTTTCCTATTAGAAGTGTGCGTGCATATTTAAGCTAAATTCCCTCCATAACATGTTAATTTACTATCCCATCAACTTACTACATTAATTTATCTAGTTTTTTAAAGCCTGCAAGAGTTGTCTTCTTTCCACCCTCTCTAAAGAATTGTGCAAAAGTTCCCCAATCTTTCAATAAAATATCAATCGATTTACTCCATTTTTTCAGCTTCCCAAGAAAACCCTATAATAGGTTTGCCCTAGGGGTCACTGTAAATCAAAAATGACTTGGAGGCACATAACAACAATAATAATAAAAAACAGAATTTAAAAATTAAATCCTGTACAGAAATAGAAACTATCATAGCAGAGTGGTACGTGAGAAACTTTTCCACTAGTCTTACAGCTTAATCTGTCCTCCCCAACTTTTCAATTGCAGGGAGGTTTATATGGGAGAGCATCATGTGATGAATGCCTCTGCAGTCTAAAATGGTGCAACCCACTCTACCATTTGAAAACTTTGCCACCCTCTTCTTATGCATGGACAGACCAGGCCTGATAAGCATTCAGATGGCAAGACTGTTACCAAAAGCCTGCACATTAGTGTGTGTGTATGTGTGTGTGTGTGGAAATAAGCTATAAGCAAACCACTATAAACACAGGAGACATACATAGTCCAACATACAAAACAGGTTTCTTGGAGCAGTCAAATGAGTTTTGAGAAACAAAGGATAAGTGGACATCAATTAGAACAGAGCTAAGTTTGCTTTTTGGATTTGTTCCTTTATCACAGTGTATATTCTGCACTGTGGATCAATTTCACTTATGGATTTCTAGATGACTTGCAATGTGCAGATCTGTCAAGGCCACATTTAGGAGCCATTATAATGTTTTAATGAATTGCAAAACTACAAAGCACCGCAGCAAATTCGGAAGCCATTATTCTTACACAGTTTTGCACTCCTGGCTCTCTTTTCATTATGTGTGTTGATTTTATAATAATTCTTCATCTAATGACACATTTATAACAAGACTGGGATTTGCCAGAGTTAATAAGAAAATGACATTAATGTATTGGAAACAGTTTACTGGGGGTGGCAAACCAATGTTAAGTATTTAGCTAGAGATTGTGTCACAGATAAGGAAAGTATGGAGAGAGTCTGCAATGCACTTTTCCTATGTGATGGTCTGAATAATAACAGCAATAACAGTGCAATGCCACTATAAGTCACTGACTCATTTTCCCCAAAGATATAGATTTAGCATTTGATTTTAAGCACACTTATCAGGACCATAACTCTCCTGAAATCAAGGGAACTTAGGGGGGTTGCAGACTGCCAGAAATAGTGCAAATTGAGTCCACTTTTAGGGTTAGGGTTAGGGAATCATGGGAACTGTAGTTTATTGTGGCACCAGAGCTCTCTGACAGAGAAGGCTCAATGTCTCAGAAAAAACAACAACACAATTCCCATGATTCCCTAGCACTAACCCTAACCCTAAACGTGGACTCAATTTGCACTATTTCTGGCAGTCTGCAACCCCCCTTAGTTTTATATCTATGGGGTGTTAGCTTTACAACTCACCTTATAATTATGGCTGTTAGCTGGTTAAAGATTTTTAATCAATTATCCCTCTTACTTTTAACCAATTAATTAACTGATTAATTTACAGCGCCACTAGCCTGATGAACATTTTCTATTAATTATCCATGTTGGAGCCTTATGCTTAATTACTTAATCTAGAATTATAGGACTGGAGGCAACAAGGTCATCAGTTTCGATTCTTTGACTGCAAGATCCTTCACACCTCTGTCCGTTTCAGACTTTCATTCATAATCTTGACCACAGGTGGTGGTGACAAGCAGAGTTGGAAAAGAATGAGATGTGCCTGAAGATAGGGAGCTGCAGAGTGCATATGCTTTTAAGCCCTGGAGAGCCACTTTATACAATCAGAAGAACTGGGAGGAGAATGTCATTTCTAGACCAATAAGTTCTCTACATCTCATAGCTATAAGACTGTCATCTGAAAGCTAAGAGTGGGAAAGTTTTTTTCCTTTGGAGAGTATAAGAGGGAAAAATGCAACAAAATGTTGCAGTGTTTGGACTACAGTGGTCTTTTCAAGGTGCCAGGCAGCCTTCCTTGGCCTTTCCCAAGCTAGTCATTTCTATTTTCTCTTCCTGTTTTCTACCCTCACCTCTTGGAAAGAAAAACTCAGTATTCTGTGGGTACTGAATATATTTAAACCTCATTGGTTCATGGGGTTTTTTTGGCGGGGGGGGGGGGAGGAAGGGAGTCACCTTTAGAATTCTGAACTTCTTATACCTATCCAAACATGGAGTTTTCCCACATCTGTTGACATTTTACTCATGTGAGCGGATTGTGTTGTTTGGTTGGTCTTTGCTGTTCTAATGAACCTTCTAGATAAAGTTTATTTTAGTTCATCATACAAGCAGACCAAGTGTCTGTGGAGCCCATAGGGCCCATGTCCCTTTACAGAACTCTTGCACCAGGCTTGATTTCTCAATTTGCACACCTTGTAAGACAGGGGCCAGAACACTGATTGTCCCTTACACTGGCATAATGGACCACTACAGCACTGCAAGGTACTTTTTGTAGCAGGGCATAGCAGCTGGGAGGAGGTGAGCAAGCAGGAAAAGCCTTCTATTTGAGGAGGGAGAGCTTTCTTACCAGCTCCAGGGTAAGTTTCCCACCCCACTGAGATGACATTTCTCATCATGTCCCCCATTATTGTTGTTGTTGTGTCCCTTCAAGTTGTTTCTGGCTCATGGTGACCCTAAGGCAGGCCTATCATGGAGGTCTTTTTGGCAAGATTTGTTCAGGGGAGGTTTGCTGTTCCCTTTCTCTGAGGCTGAGAGCATGTGATTTGCTCACAGTCACTCAGTGGGTTTTATGACCAAACCCTGGTCTCCAGAGTTGTAGTCCAACACTCAAACCACTATGCACACCAGCACTGGCTACCTCATTACTACACCTTATTTTACCTGTCCCACCATTGCAACTTCATTGGCCAAGAGAATTGTGGTTACAGTTATTTCTCTAGCCTTGCTTGACACCACCTCACCATCTCCTGGACTGCCACCTTTTGGAATCTGAATATTCTTCCTGATTTGTCTGTGTGCCTACCTTTGCCCTTGCTGATTCTGTATTACCATTCTGGATTTTTGACATCTGCTAAACTTATATTACTCTTTTGCTTCTGGTTCTTCCACTTGATTGCTGACAGAGTAAATCATACAAAACCCTGACAGAGAACTACTGAGAGAGTAGACCATCCCAGATATGTATTTGCTTGAAAAGCAGTTTCTCATGGCACCCTACATCTTATAATTGCTTTGAGAGACCTAGTTTCTTCACATTAAGAAGTAATATTTTTTTCTCTTCTTCGAGCACTTTGTTAGGAGGGCATACATCATATCACCCCTTTTATTCATTCTGTTTAATGGATAGCAAAGAGTTCAGAAAATTTTGGTTCAGTGATGGATGTAGTCTTGCTCTGACCTTTCCCAGCATGCAGCATGCCCTCTGGCACTTTGCACTGGAATATGGCAGCAGACAAATCAGAAATGGTCCTCAGTCTTGTGAAAGCTAGTAGCAATCTCATTTATTCCACCGGGTACAAATAATCAGTAAATATAAGACAAAAAGTGAAGTTTTGGGCCACCTGCCATTAATGACAAGTCAGAGCTGGTCCTACCATTAGGCAGAGTGAGATGGCAGCCTCAAGAGCAGATTAAGGAGTCATGAAAGGACAGAAAAATGTGGCTTAATTTGTTGTTACAGTGTGTTCTCTTTTTGACTGCCAGTAAAAGGAGAGGTGCTTGTGGAATTTTATGGACTAAATCCTACTGTTAGTTCCAAACAAAGCAGAACCATTCAATCAGTTGGAATCACCTATGAGTTGACTCACAATAAAGCAATTGATTCAATGTGATTAAACAATGACATTCCAGCCTATATCTCACATGCTAAAGAAGCCTGATTGGCTCAAGATACTATTCACCTAGTGGTAGTGGCTCTGATGTCAGTGAGTTGTTGAATCTGCTCTGTTTAATCCAAATGTTAACGGAGGTATCCAAGGTGCTGAACCAGTTTGAGAGATAAAGTTCATCATCTTACACAGCAGCTTTAAAGCTTGAGGAAAAAGCTACAAGTCACCACTCTATGAAACATGTGTGGGTGTGTTTGTGGCAGTTTCTGGTGAATGTATCATTATCAGCAGCTGAAGCAAATATGAGATAAATGATTAGATTACTGACTGTTTGCACAAATTCTCACTAGTAGTAACAACTCAGATGACTTGCAACTCAGGGGAAACCAATTAGGCATTAGCTTTCCCAAATATTCTCAGTGTACTTCTGCTGTTTGTCTGTCATGTTCCACTTCTTGGACCCCTTAGACTGAAATTATCAGGCAAAAAGTATTACTTATAGGCCAACAGCAGAGACTGGAAATGTTACTTTGGAGGCTACAGCAACCACAATCCCACAGCAGGGATCAAGTTCTCTTTCTTTGGGTGGGCTGCAATTTTGTAATAGTTTCATGCTTACATGCTTCCTGCAATAGATTTCCACTGACCAGATGTTGAAAAAGTTATTGCCTTAGACCAGGGGTAGGCAACCTTTTTGAACTGGGGGCCGGGTTGCTGTCCTTCAGACAATTGGGGGGGCCGAAGCACCATATATATATATGAGACATTAAAAAAATATGCATACACACTCTCCCAGCCCCAGAAAAGCCATGGCAAAACCCCTGTGGAGATTTTGCCAAGAAAATCCCAAGAACAAGTAATAACAATAATAATCAATATCATCATGTCGGGCGGCGGGGGTGGGGGTGGGGTGGCGGCAGCAGTGGCAGGACCAGCCTGGGGCCGGTCCAAAGGCCTTGGGGGGCCGCATCCAGCCCCCGGGCCTTAGGTTGCCTACCCCTGCCTTAGACTATAGCTTCCAGAATCCCCTAAATTTGTGACCATGGCATCAGGTATCCCCTAGAATACATATTGCTAGTTCTTATGCCACTATTTTAGTTCTCTTTCTCTCACCACATTCCTGCTTTAATATTTTAGGAAGAGCTGGGAAAAACTGAGTGGAGATTGTCTGACACTCAGTGTAGAAACTACACTGTTCTGACTCAGTATAGAGCAGATTGATAAAATTGCCCTTCACTTTGACTGTTATCATGTAATATTATTCTTCTGAACTCTGTCTCTGGAGCCTTTTGATACAAGAAAAGAGAAACCCATGTATTTGTATTTAAATAAGTATGTCCATTCGATTATGAAGTACTTCACTGCCCAAATACTAGAATATGATGTATACACTGTCAAAGCTTAGCTTGTAAGATAGGCAAGATGAAATCCATAGATGACCCATCATCCTGTACACATAAAGGGGAAAATGTATATTGTATCTACAAAAATGGTTCACTTGGAAGATGTATAATTCACACTCTTCTCTAGCACCAAAATAATTGTAGATACCTGGATTTGAACACATATGAAGCAGCAATCCTGACTGTGGAAATATATCTGAAAGCTCTTGTCTAGCCTGTGAAGGAGCAGCCAAATGTCATGCCTGTTCTCTGAAATAAAAATTGTGGTACAGTGTCCATTCATGTGCAGAAATGCTACCTATAAATACTAAGCACATAAAATGCTTAGGGTCCGATTATGTGGCATGTGTGGCACATTGAAGATTGTATCAGAGTAACTTCATGCTTTCTAAACAAAATAGCAATTTGTATACTTTTCTGAAGTAGTAGAATACAGTCAACCATGTCCGGGACATGCAAAAAAGGCATACCCTCCAACATTTCACAGATGAAAACAAGGGCATACATGGCCAAGCAACATCATATTATGGTAAAAATGGCAAAAGTTATTAATAAGGAAGGACTGTACCAGTTTGCTCTTGCCTAGCCTGCTGAAGAGCAAGATTCCTCTGTCCTCTCATTTCTCCCCAGCAGAGTAAATTGAGTACAAACTACTTTTGCAGTTTAAACATAAAGTGGGAGGAGGAGAGATAAACTAGAGTACCGTATATTAAAAGCAACTGAAGAAGTAGGATAACAGAGGATTAATCATGATTGTACTTGCCAAATTGGGATGAATATAAGTTATGGGAAGTTGAGTTGGAACATACATTTGTTATTGCTTTCCTAACAGTATTAATGATGCCCACAAGCATTGCCAGAGAATTTATAAGCCAAAAATGTAAAAATAAAAGATTATCAAATGTGTTGGAGTCTACCTTCCTAAAAAAATGTGGACATTTTCTTAATAATTGATTGATTGCATCATGCTGGCACCATAATTGCCATCCAATGGCAGTGAAAGGAAAATTGTTATGTTGTGTAGGCCCTGCTAAGATAATTTTGTCATAGTTTTTCAGTTCATGGATACAGAGGAGGCTGGGAATAGACAGAGGTGTGTGTGCATGCTTGTGTAAACCTTTGTGTCAGAAATGTGCTTGCAATGATCTCATTGTTATTAGTATGGGAAATGGGGCATGCCAATGCAGTTTGATTTCCCTTATTTGGTTCTATCTTGTATAACCTCTCAGATCCATATACCAGTTGCCTTACTTTGAATGGAAGATGAACGCCACTCCAGAGGACCAATTATCCAACCATGGGGATCTGGAGTAATGGCCATAATAATAATAATAATAATAATAATAATATTTATTTGTTTACCACCCTGTGGCGAACCAATCCAGGTGGTTGACAACAGTAAATATAACAAGATTAAAATATAACATTAAAACAGTATAATCCCTCCCCCCTTAAGAAAGTATTAAACAATATGACAAATTAAAAACACAATATCAGAACATAAAACCATAATTAAACAAACTAAAAACCCTGGTGTCCCTCTGGAGATCCTCACCCATCACTAAAGATGGGGCCATGGGAGGAATGAGGGGATCAGGGAGCCTGGGCCGGGATGGTTAATCTGGAAAGGCCTGCCGGAAGAGATCCGTCTTGATAGCTTTTTTAAAGCTGTCTAATAATGTCAACTGACGGATCTCATCCGGCAGGTCGTTCCAGAGTTTGGGGGCGACAGCAGAGAACGCCCTCTGGGAAGTCACTGCAAGCCTAGATTTTAAAGGCTGCAGTAAGTTCCTCCCAGAGGACCAGAGAGCGCGGGGAGGATTGTACGGGAGGAGGTGGTCCTGGAGATAGCTTGGACCCAAGCCATGTAGGGCTTTAAAGGTAATAACCAACACCTTGTACTGGGCCCGGAAGCTGATAGGCAGCCAGTGGAGGGACCTCAGAACCGGAGTAATGTGGTCCCTCCTAGATGTACCAGAAACAAGCCTGGCTGCCATATTTTGTACCAGCTGAAGCTTTCAAACCAAGCACAAGGGTAGCCCCAAGTAGAGCGCGTTACAGAAGTCCAGGCGTGAGGTTACCAGTGCGTGCACAACAGTTTCGAGATCCCTTACTTCCAGAAAAGGGCGCAACTGGCGTATCAGCGGAAGCTGATAACAGGCGCTCCTGACCGTCGCATTGACCTGATTTGTCATCAGGAGCGACGAGTCAAGGAGCACCCCCAGACTGTGAACATAGTCACTGGAGGAGAGTGTGACCCCATCCAGGACTGGAGGTTGCAACCCAATTCTTGGTTTTGGGGCCACTACCGTGAGCACCTCCGTCTTGTCTGGATTCAGTTTCAATCTGTTTTTCCTCATCCAGCCCATTACCACTTGAAGACATTCATTGAGAGAAGAGATGCCATTGGAATTTGAGGCCGACTAACGAGACATGGAGAAATAGATTTGGGTGTCGTCAGCGTACTCATAACACCCAGCACCATAACTCCGTATTATCTCACCCAGCGGCTTCATATAAATGTTAAATAATATCGGGGACAGAATAGCCCCCTGAGGAACCCCACAAGTGAGGTTCCTCTTACTGGAGCTACAGTCCCCGAGCAGCACCCTCTGGGACCTACCCGAGAGGAAGGACCGGAACCACTGCAAAGCAGTGCCCCCCAATACCTAACCCCCTCAGGCGGTCCAAGAGGATGCCGTGATCTATAGTATCAAAAGCTGCTGAGAGGTCTAGGAGCACCAACAGGGTCACACTACCCCTGTCGATGCTCAGACGTAGATCGTCGGTCAAGGCAACCATGGCAGTCTCAACCCCAAAGCCTGTCCTAAAGCCGGTTTGAAATGGGTCTAGATAATCGGCTTCATCCAAGACTGCCTGGAGCTAGTATAAGTAGAATTCATAGTAGGATAGTATAAGTAGAATTCAAGGTTTAGCCGCTTGATTCTACCATTTTCTGGAAGGGTATGTTGGTTTATCACAAATAAAAGCTTATCACATTATATAAGTGATGTTTGTTAGTTTTCTATAACAAATAGAGAGACCTGGAATTTCAACCAGCTCCAGCTCAAAATAATCAAGGTGGCTTAGCAATTGATAAAAACAATTGAAAATAACAATTGCATTATCGACAATTTACAAAGGAAGGTCAAAGAAGAAAGTGCAAAAACAGGCTTATTGCTAAACATAAAGAAAACAAAAATAATGACCACAGAGGATCTACCTAAATTCAACCTAAACAATGAGGAAATTTAAATAGTTAGATTTACCATACCTTGGATCAAACATTGATCAGAAAGGAGACTGCAGTTAAGAAATCAGAAGAAATCAATTTATTTGAGATGTGATGCTGGAGAGGAGTGCTGAGGATTCCATGAACAGCCAAGAAGACAAACAAATGGGATCTAGAATAGATCAAGTCCGAATTCTCCCTTGAAGCCAAGATGACGAAATTGAGGCTTTCATACTTTGGCCACATAATAAAAAGGCATGATTCATTAGAAAAGACAATGATGTTGGAAAAGTAGAAGGCAGCAGAAAGTAGAAGGCAGAGGAAGATCACACATTAGATGGATAGACTCAATTAGAATGGTGATGGGTATGAGCCTTCAAGATTTAAGTAGAGCAGTGGAAGACAAGGGATCTTGGAGATGTCTCATCCATGGGGTCACCATGAGTTGAGGCTGACTTGAGACCAGTTAACAACAGCAACATAATGAAAGCCAAAGTTAAAATCCAAATTTCATTCACAAAACAGCCATGCAAAAATTATGTTTTATCCATCTCCTGAAAGCCATCAGAGAGAGTAGTATTTCCAGACGGCATTTTTTAGTGTGCAATTGCCTGCTACGTTTGTAAAGTTATACAGTGGGGGCTCCAGACTTCATAACTTTATGCTTGTCCCCCTCCTGCTTGAACACTACAAGACAGTATTTATTATTATTATTATTATTATTATTATTATTATTATTATTAATGCTGCTTTCCCCCCAAAATTGGGACCCAAAGCAGCTTACAGTCTAAAAATGAACAATTAAAAACTTACAATAATACAATTAAAAACATATAAAAGTGGCAGTTAAAATGGAATTAAACTATTGCAAAATTAAAACAGATCATTTGTTTAAAAATAGAATACAATTAAAAAGATAAAAGAACTTAAAAACCACACACATTAAAACAACATACTACCCCAGGCTGTTCTTTAGAGGTTTTCTGTTTTTAAATGCCTATCTAAACAAAAATGTCTTAGCCTGCCAGCAGAAGGACAACAAAAAGAGGGCTATTCTGGCCTTCCTGGGAAGGAAGTTCCAGAGTCTAGGGGCAGCCACCGAGAAGGCCCTCTCTTGTGTCCCCAACAGCCTTACTTGCAATGGTAGTGGGACTGAAAGAAGGCCCTCTCTTGAACATCTCAGAGCCCAATCTGGCTCATACAGCGGGATACAGTCTGCCAAATAGCTTGGACCTGAGCCATATAAAGCTTTATATATCATAACCAGCACTTTGAATTGTGCTCAGTGGCAGCCAGTGAAGCTGTTTCAACGGGGCATTGTATGGTCTCTATAATCTGCCCCTGTTAACAGTCTGGCTGCAGCTCTTTGGACCAGCTGAAGTTTCCAAACACTTTTCAAAAGCAGCCCCAAGTAGAGCGTGTTACAGTAGTTCAAATGGGATGTAATCAAGGCATGTACCACCAAGGCCAGATCTGGCATCTCAAGGCACAAGGGCAGGTGGCACACAAGTTTTAAATGTGCAAAGACACTTCTGGTCACTGCAGAGACCAGGAGTACCCCAAACTGTAAACCTGCATTTTCAGGGTAACACCATCTAACACAGGCTGGATCCTTATCCTCTGATCTGCCTTCCAAATGACCAGAAGCACCTGATCTTGTCTGGATTAAGTTTCAATTTGTTTGCCCTCATCCAGTCCATTACTGATGACAGACACTGGTTTAGGACCAGGACAGTCTCTTTGGATTGAGGCTGACATCCTTAGAAGGGGGTTGGGTGAGGAATACTGTGACCATCCTTTTACTTCCATTCCCAGATATGTTAAATGCCTATAGCCACCAGTCGCTCCCAGTATATTCGCAATTCTTTTGAGAGAGAAAAAGAATGATTTGTGCCTCTATACAGTGCTATGAGTGAAAAGAAAACTGAAATGCCCCTCCTTATTCTCTGTACTGCATAATCTGAAGAAAACATGTTTCCAAAGCCAAGTGGCAAACTTTCCTAAAGGATCAGCTACACTATCAAATGGATTGACATGCTCCTGGTTCCAACTGTGACATGCCAATAATCTAATTATATTGCTTGCCAGACTTGCCTAGCAGGATGTTATTCACTGCTAATATACTTTGATTCATATCTAAAAATGAAAGAGCAAGAGCAGAGAAGGGGCACTAGTAGTGACTCTGATATTATATCTGAAATATGTCCTTTATTCTTTTTATTAGTGAAGTGCACTGATGGCCAAGAGTCACTTTTTCGTGGTCCTCTGTTCATCTTTAACTCACAGCCCCGAACAATATGGAAGAAATTTAGAACTAAAGTTGGGAACAGCTAATTGTGTCTCCTTTACATGAAATTTTGCTCCTTCCTACTGTAATGTGTCAGTGACTAATCAACTGAATTGTGAAATGGGAAGTCCTTGGTTCAAATCTGTTTTTTGTCTTGAACTCCTGAACCAACATCTGTTTGAGAGCCAAAGGTTATGTAATAGTCATAGAATCATATAATTATAGAATTGGTGGTCTAGTCTAACCCTTTACCATGCAGGAATACACAACTAAAGCTCTCCTGAGATATGATAATCCAACCTCTTATTAAACCTCCTCCAAAGAAGGAAAGTCCACTGCTCTCCAAAGTAGTTTATTCCACAGTTAAATAGCTCTTATACCCAGGGAGTTCTTCCTAATATTTAGGTAGAACCTTCCCCCACCCCCCCACCCCCTTGCAATTTCAATCTATTTCTTTGTATCTTGATCTCTGGAGTAGAAGAAAATACTCTTGTTCTATCTTCTATGTTACATCCCTTCAAATATTTAAAGATAGCCATTATATTACTCCTCAGTCTTTTTTTCTCCAAGCTAAGCATAGCCAGCTATTTAAGCTTTTCCTCATAGGGCTTGGTTTCCAGACTTTTCCCATCTTGGTCATCATTTTGTTTTCATTACTAGGCATCTGAATGTGAAATGATACATAGATTTCATTTTATATCTTATTATTTTCACACTGTCAAAAGCAGATTACTGTCAATTAATTCTTACAAACACTATAAAAATGTTTTGTTTTGGACCATCCTGTCAATGAATTCACATGAGCTATAAAAACTTGATAGAAAGCTACAAATCATGGACTATTGTCTTATTGTTGTACATGATAATTGTCAGTCTTTCCAAAACTGAAGCCTACAGATGCATCATGCTATCTTGGATAGGGATTGTTGGAGTTAGAGTCAAATACATCTGGATGGCATTAGCTTAGGAAAGATATGTTCCAAGTGAATGACTTATGTATACAATGCCCTGACATGTACAATTTCAGTTTTTCTTTGTTTTAAGAATACTATAGTTTCCCCTTCTTTTCTTGCTAACCTATTTTTTTTTTAAAAAAAATAGTTATGATTTTTTTTAAAAAACATCATGTGAAGTCACTTATATATTACATATAAACATAGCTTGTAGAAGTTTCTTTTGAGGAAATCACAGGACTTGTAGTCCAAATTGTAACTTCTCCAAGCTCTGCATATGAACATAGTGAGATGTCATTTAGAGCTAGATCACCCATCCATCTAATCAACCCACAGTAACTTTCTCTCCAGGATTTTTCAGAGAGCACTCTGTCCCAGCTTTTCCTGTCAATGCCTTTGGAATGAACTTGAAATGTAATACGTAGATGTAAAGCATGTGATTTATCACTGAGCTTTGGACCCTTCCATGAATGTGTGAGAGTTGGTTTTTATACCAGCAGTTTCCATGCATCAGCAATAATGTTGGAACCTGCTATCTATATGAGAATGGCTGATTGGACAATACAGCTCCAGCCAAGGAAAAGGTGACCAGTGTAGAAGTGTGCTATTTGTGTGGGTAAAGCACATGCTTTTGGCCTTACTTCCACAGCTGGATAATTTCACTGTTATCCTAGATACATGAAGACTGCTTGAGGAAACCAGCTCCCATGTGGCTTGGAAACATATCAGGTAGTAATAACAGCACCTAAAGGATTTTCCATATCCAACAGCACAGAGGCTTTCAGTTCCTCTGCCTTAAAAAGGGGCGAGTAGCCTCACCCAAGAGAGAAGCAGCCTTGATCTCAAGGGATGTTCTTTTTTCTGTTGCTAAAGGAGTTGGAATTTTATTGCTGGATTTTACTACTCCTTGTCTCCCATAACTCACATGACCAAAGAGAGGAGTGGACTTTGACTGCATTGATATGCTTCCAGACCATCTTAACTGACATCAACAAAAATCGTATCTTGACAAAATGTAGTCCTATGACTCTAACACTGTTTTTCTTTACTTCTCCTGTAAGATTTTAAAACATTTTTGCCTGATGAAGAGGTCAGTGGAGCTTTGAAAGTTTACATGATGTATTTTGTTCATTTTTGGTTGGCTCAATAAAGGTATCACTGTTTTGTGAATTTTGGATGCTATTGTACTTTGCTGTTGAGCCAACATAGCTACCTCTTGATATGTTCTGTATAACAGGTAGTATTATTGTCATGACCTTCCCATGCCTAGACTCTGAACTGTATAAGACTACTTTAAAGGAGAAGAACCCAATAGCTGGCCCTAGCACGGATTGGAACTATAGGGAGGAAAAGCATCCCGAGGTAGCTATACTAAAAAGACAAAACAAACAAACAAAAAACATGCCACACAGGAAGACTGCACGATCAGGAGACCTATCCTGGCTCTGGACTCTCTGCTGTCTTTTCCTGGAGTAGAGACAACTCTAGTGAAGGCCTAGCAGAATGTCTCCATCTTTAAATCCTACTTGGGAGAAGAGAATGGTCCATGCTCAAAATACAAGTTTTGTAGGTACTCCAGGAAAGTCTGGGGTACAGGGCCAGATATAAAACTGTTCAGTTGCTCTGGCCTAGCCGTTAATGGTTTTCTTACAGCTGGTTTCTTGTTGGAATCATTGGCTGGGCAGCTCCTCTGTCAGCATCTCTTGCCAAGGACTTGCACCTATGCTCTTGTCATGTCAGACAGCTCCTCAGTTTCATCAGTTTAGTGGTGAATTCAGCCAAAGAGCTGGTAAAAATGGAACAATTACAAATACTTGGTTAAATGCCTGTACTTGGTTAAATGCCTGTACTGCAGCCACTCACTCATGGACCACAAGATTGCGAGTTCAGTGCTAGCCAGGGCTCAGGCTAGACTCAGGCCAGCATCCTTCCGAGGTCACTAAAATGAGTACCCAACTGTTGGGGGGCAACGAGCTTACAGTTGTAAATCACTTAGACATCCCATAGTGTGATATGAAGCGGTGTATAAATGAAGCTGCTTTGCTTTGCTTTAAGCACTTGCATGCCTCAAAGCAGAAGAAGAGAGGACCAAGCCAGAGATTCTATCAAAAATTACTGGTTTCTGTTGTCTTACATGTCAGTGGGACATTGAATCTATTCTAAGGTTTCATTGTTAAATGGCATCAAGTCATCTTAGACTTATAGTGACCCTATGAATGAGTTGTCCAAGTCACCTTAATAACTAAATACTCTGCTCAGGTCTTGCAGACTCAGGGCCATAGTTTCCTTGATTATTCATGCAGCCTTATAAATGCGAACATGTGCACATCACTGCCTATTGAATAATGTGGGGCTTGAAAATCCATGCTTTTTCCCATCTGTGGTCCCCTCAAGAGTGAACCCCTGCATATTGGAATGGTCCACTGTATTTGTCTTTCTAGCAGTCCACAGTATCTGTAAAACTCTTCTCCAGCGCCACATTTCGTATGAATTCATTTTATCCCTATCAGCTTTCTTCACTGTCCAGTTTTCACAACCATAGATAGAAATGGGAAATATGATAGCATGGGCAATCATAACTTTAGCATTTGATGAAACATCTTTACATGTCAGGATCTTGTCAAGTTCCTTCATAGTTGCCTTTCCAAGTCCTGCCCATCTTCTGATTTCTTGACAGCAGTCTCCATTCTGATGAATGACTGAATGATATGGAAAAGCTTGAACTATTTCAATGTCTTCACCATCTGCTTTAAAGTTGTTTAAATCATCTGTGTTCATTATTTTTGTTTTGTTAATGATCAGTTGTATGTAAACCTGTCTTTGAATGTATACAAGGTTAGCCCAGACTTTATAGGAGCTGTCCAAGTGATGAACAATACCCCTTGAAGAAGTTCTTTTGATTGTTTGGATGCTCCTTTTCATGTTAGTTCTATGTTTAAAATTAGAACAGATTCTATCCTACTGACTTTCAAGCCAGCAGCTGCTATTGCTACCAATCCATTATGAGCATAGTACAGGCAGCCCACTCCTCTTTTCCCCAGAAGCTATATAAACACATCTGTGCTTTAGCCATATGGGAAGGCAAGAACAGAGATGCTCATCATATTGTACTAGATTCTAAAGAAACCATCAATGGCCTGAGATTTCTGCTGCTGCTATTTTATTATTCCATCTTTTGTAGATTAACTTTTTTTGGTAGAACTTTAAATTGTAAACTGCCCCAGGTGTTTCAGCAGCAGATAGGCAGTGTATAAGTTCAGTAAGTCAATAAATAAATGAGCAGCTACTGAAGAGATGTGTCAATTAGCTATTGAAAAGACACACAGTTATAAGTGGATGGGGAAATTTATTGATTAGATTACTGAATTTAATTTTTTTAGATTATTTGATTATCAGTTAGATTATTTGATTATTTGAATCAGTTCAAAAGCTGCCTCAGTTAATTGGACAATTTCAAAAATTATTTAAGTACTAGTAACAATGTCGGATAGTAGGCATATAGACTGAAATGCATCAGCTAAGACGAGACCAGATGAAGGTATTACTTAAAGCTTCTAGAATGTTTTCTCAGAATGCCCAGGTGATATGATTTCCCTCTGTTTCTTCAAATTCCTCTATTCAGGGGTCTAGCTGCCTATTAAACTTATGCTACCTTGATTGCATCTGGTTTGGCTTACTGTAACACACTTTACATGGGGCTGTCTTTGGAAACTGTTCAGAAACTTCAGCAGGTCCAAATGCTATAGCTAGACTGCTGACCAGAGCTGGTTATAGGGAGAATATAACTCCCTTGATGAAACATCTTCACTGGTTCCTGGTCCATTTCTGGGTAGAATTCAAAGTATGCCCGCACTCTGTTTTCTCCAGAAGGGCAAGGCCTCCTTATTTAAATAGGCCTTTATCTTTTAACTGTGTGGGATTAGTACAATGGGTGCACTGGGTTTTAATATGTAATAGAGTTTAATGTGGTTTTAACTGTTCTGAACTACAGTTTTAAAGTGGATTGTTGTTCAGTCCTTTTTAATGTTTTTGTATTATGATTGTTTTAGCCATTTTGTTGTAATGTACAATGTCAATTGCTTGGAATCCCATGTGGGACAAAAGTGGAATATTAATTAATTAAAATAATAAATAATATCTTACAAAACATGATAGCCTTGATCCAGCCCACCACTGACCAGCCCTGTTTTCCTTTCTTCCACCTACAGTAGATGAATAGAGTGATGTGAGACTATTAGAGAAAACTGGAGGCCTTTGTTTACCTCCAATATTTCTAGTTGGTCCCCTCCTCCACTTGGTAAAGGAGTACATCATCATCATCATCAATAAATACCTCACCTTATTACAGTCTGAACATAACAAAGAACATACAACATGCATTGGATAAATCTGGGCTTGTCACAGCCTTTGCCCCACACAGTGGCTATTATACTAAAATGAGGAGATGTGGAGCCATATATATAACACCTTGATTTCTCTGGAGGAAAGATGGTAATAAATAAATATGCTCAGAAATGGATAAAAAAGGATTAAGGCTACAATATCATATGCATACAACTGCCTCATTGATTAAAAAAGAGGCTGCTTCTGAATAAACTGGCCAAAGAGTGTGTAGCATGATTATGCACCCTATTTTAAAGATCTGCATTATTATGAACCCTACTTTAAAGATGTGGCTTCATTTTGCTTTCACTTTTGGTTCCTTTCCTCCCCTCCCATCTTTTGCCAATCTCCAAAATTAATTTTGCTAACACCCATGTAAAGTCCTCTCTTCAATGAAGAGATTTCTGGAGTATTTGAACTTGCAGTAATATAACACCAAGTAAATTGCTTAGAATTCTGGCTTCTCCTGAATTCTCTGGAGCCTCCACAAGGTCATGTCTTGTCTGTCTTGAGGAACAACTTGTCTGACTGAATCTGTCGCTATAAGGAAGAGGTGGGGCATGAGGTCAGATATGATCACCAGGTTGATCCTTTTTTATTAAGGCAGAGGACATCCTTAACCTGAGGAAAATGTGGGTTTTGTCAATGCATTCTGTTTTTCATGCCATGCATGATAAGCAGCTACGCAGACATGCCCTTGAGACACAAGGACTATCTCTGAAGTGGGAAACAAAAATCACAATTCTCTTTAGTCCCACTAAATAAGGGTAGAAAAATATATTGAAAAAACAGACTGCAAAGATGAAGGGGTGAGCATAAATCTTACAGAACAATAAAATGTTTGAAAAGCGATTTCCAAGACAGCTGCAAACTCTGTGAAGTCAGCAAAAGTGGGGAAACAACAACATCCAACATTTTATTGTTGCTAATTAGCAACTTGTCTCTCCACTTCAAATTTAGCCCCCACACGACTGGGTGGGAAGTCATTCCAATTATATTCATTTATGGATATTTCAAAATTATCCTTTTTTTGCAGGCTTTAATTCCAGTTTTGGGTGGATGTGGGCATGTACTATGAATAAAAGCCTGCAGGGATCCAGAAGATGAAATGCTATTTTAAAGATTGACTTGTTTCTGGTGTGGGTGGCTGGGCAAGGAGTCCGGGACATAAGGAAATAACTGACTTCAAATCCCATTGGATGTTGAATGTGTTCTGCTTTGATAATGAAAAAGATTTTGGCTCTAATCCAACTGTAGTCACAGGTGGGCCGAAACGGAACATGAAACTATCTCTTCTCAATTGCATTTAAAGATCAGAGCTTGGGAAGTTCCTTTAAAAATTATTACAGCACTAGTTCCAGGAGGCAAAGTATAGATGGTTTCCATAATATTGACCATTTTGAAAGAAATTCTTTACTTTTCCATTCTCAGAAGTAAAATAGTTACCTTTAGTTCCTTAAAATATCTGAGGGCTGGGAAGGAGTAGCCCAAGTCTGCTCTGGCTGCAAGCAGATCAGGACCATGGCAACCAACCTCACAGCCCACTCCCAAAATGCACCATGGCCACTGGCTCCAAGCCATGTTCCTTATTCTGGTTCCTTTTTGCTCCAGACCAGAGCACAGCATTGGAGCAGCTTTGGGCTATGTTGTAGGTGTGTATCGTTTGAACGCCATGCCTCCAATGTCAGGGATGATGGGAGTTGTAGCTCTTCACCTCTGGCTCTAACTCACCACCTTGTTATGCAGCAGAGCTGACCAGCTTTGATCAGTGGTTGATGCTTCTTTCCCAAGCAGCAGAGTTTCAGAGAATAGGCTGAAGACCCTGACAAACTCTCCAAGCCTTCTCACTCTTCTTCCTGAGATGTCTTCAAACTTCTCCAGGATTCCTCTGGCTCTTGTATCTTCCCTCAAGACACCAGACAACTCAGTAGTCTTATATAAAAGATCTACTTTATTCTACTATATACATAAATACTATATGCCCTACAAATCACAATCTCTACACTTCACAATATCTCCAAAACTACACCACACTACACCACAATATGCATTGGCAAACATTGCACTTATAGCCATTGTTAGTCACCACCCACTAGTCAGTTTCCACCCAGTGGGCGTGTACATTCATTTAGATTGGTTTACAGAGATCATCCCATACTTAAGACCAACCCAAGTATTTCACCATTTTACCTTGACTACTTAATGAATCTCAGGTGTTTGCAATCTATGACAGGTGTTTTCAATATACACTCTATAACTTTGTCCTTGGCTCTCAAGGCTTCCAAATCACATTATCCTTTTCACCTGTGTAGCTTCATGATTGTTCCTGCTTAGTCACTGTGACTATCACATACATATTTTATTTCTATTACTGTATGTCCCATGTTGCATTTTCCTTAACATCCAAAGCAGCCAGAAGCTGCTTCTTTTGGCCCGTCTGTTCCAGGCCTGAGTTCCCCAAACAAGAGACCTGTGATAAAAAACATACTCTTCTCCCTTACACCTTGCCACTTCAGCAACCACAAGCAAATATGTTGGATCATGTTCTCCCACTATTTAGTGAAGCCATACAACTCATAACCACAAAATTACAGTACAGTTACAGGAAGTTATAGTTAAACTGCAAAGTAATTATCTTTCTTTTGATAATGATTGTAAGGACATTTCCACATAAGGTTTTTAAACTGCAATCAATGTTGGAGAACAGTACATTTGAAAATATCAGTGCTGTGCTTGTGAAGCAGTGTTATAATGTCCCTTTTCATTGACAATCCCACCAATAAGCTCCAAATTGCATTGCTGTTCCATTATTCCACAGGTGTGATAAGTTCCACCCACAGCAGTTGTATTATTGGGCAGTACCATGGTATTAGTTTCTCCTCCTCTCTCCCCTCACTATTCCAGAGCAGACTGTTTTCATACCCCCACTTCTTTTCTTTTTTAAAAAATTCAGTCTTATTAACACAACTCTAGAATTGCATTTAAAATAAAAATAAAAAACCCTGTAAGTCCCACTGGAAGGTGGGGTGCAGACGAGACCACATAGGACTACTGATGACAACAACAGCATCTTCACGCTATTGTAGAGGTCTGCGATAATGAATGCTCCTAAACTGGTATGTTTACATTTTCTTTTACTAACATGATTGCAGTGAGACCGAAGCTCGTGTGATAATGTCCTAAGTATGCCACTGGTATGTGGAAAAGACATTAATTATAAGTAGATAGTTATTTGTCATTAATTATTACTGATGACACCCAGATATATTTCTCCATGTCTTGGTCTTCAGCCTCGACCTCAGATGGCATCTCTCCACTCAATGACTGTCTTAAGGCAGTAATGGACTGGATGAGGAAAAACAGATTGAAACTGAATCCAGAAAAAATGGAGGTACTAACAGTAGCGCCCCCAAAACTAGGTATTGAGATACAACCTCCAGTCCTGGATGGGGTCCACTCTCCAAGAAGGACTGTGTTCGCAGTCTGGGAGTGCTCCTGGATTCGTTGCTCCAGATGACTAATCAGGTAAATGCGATGGCTAGGAGTGTCTGTTATCAGCTTTGGATGATATGCCAGCTGCGCACTTTCCTGGAAATTAGGGACCTTGAAACTGTGGTACATGCGCTGGTAACCTCTCATCTTGATTTCTGCAATGCGCTCTACATGGGGCTACCCTCGTGCTTGGTCTGGAAACTTCAATTAGTACAGAATATGGCAGCCAGGTTGGTCTCGGGTTCATCTAGAAGAGACCATATAACACCTGTATTAAAGTCACTTCACTGGCTGCCTATTAGTTTCCGGGCACAGTACAAGGTGTTGGTTACTACCTTTAAAGCCTTAAATGGCTTGGGTCCAACCTATCTCTGGGACCGCCTCCTCCCATACAATCCACTCAGTGCAGTTCGGTCCTCTGGGAGGAATTTGCTATAGCCAATAAAAATGAGGCTGTCTGCAACTTCCCAGAGGGCCTTCTCGGCTACTGCTCTCATTATGGAATGGCTGCCAGATGTGATCTGTCATATTACTACCCTAAGCAGCTTTTAAAAGGCTGTTAAGACAGATCTCTTCTGGCAGGCCTTTCCTGACTAGATTTCCTGGTCCCAGAGTTAGGGCCTTTGCAGACTGCTAGAAATAGTGCAAATTGAGTCTACTTTAAGGGTTAGGGTTAGGGAATCATGGGAACTGTATTTTATTGTGGCACCAGAGCTCTCTGACAGAGAAGGCTCAATGTCTCAGAAAAAAAAATTCCCATGATTCCCTAGCACTAACCCTAACCCTAAAAGTGGACTCAATTTGTATTATTTCTGGCAGTCTGCAAAGGCCCTTAGTCCATCTTCCCCTCTCTTATTCATTGCCGTAGCTGCTGCTATTGTTTGATTATTTGAGATTGGCTGTTATCGTTGATACTGTCTCGTCCACGAGAATTATTTTAAATATGTCTTAATTTTATGATTGGTTTAATACTTTTTAAAGGGATGGGTGGGTTCTGGGATTTTTGGATTATTAATTTTACTGTAGGGTATTGTATGCTTGTCAATTTTAATGTTGTAAGCCACCCCGATTACTTTGCAGAGGGGCGGGATATAAATTATTATTATTATTATCATTATTATATGTGGTGGCTCAAGTATTTAAGATGCTGACTATGTTGACTGCAAGACTGACAGGTTGGCAGTTTGAGGCCCCGGTGCTGCATGATGGGGTGAGCTCCTAGTCACTAGTCCCAGCCAATGTAGCAGTTTGAAAGCTCGCACATGCAAGTAGATAAATAGGTACCACTTTGGTGGGAAGGTAAACAGTGTTCTGTGCAATCATGCTAGCCACATGATCACAGAGTAGTCTCTGACAACGCTGGTTCTTTGGCTTAGTAATGGAGATGAGCACTGCCCCCTACAGTAGGACATGACTTGACAATCTTGTCAATGGGGAATACCTTTACCTTTGGCTTTAGTTCTTTGTAACTAGTTCTGCAAAAGATTGATAAAATCACATCAATCTGGATAAATGCGGCAATGTAGGTGAGGTCATACAAACATAGGCAGTAGCCTGAATATCAAGCCAGATACAATTAGTACATCTAGATCAATGTTTTCTACTGATTTGCAGTATCTTTCCAGCATTTTAGTCAGGAATCTGTCATAGCCATACTTCTAGGCCTGGAATTAAAACTAACATTTTTTTGAATGCAATGCATCTGCTTACCACCAAACTGCAGGCTTTTCCCTTATAGCTACAGCACTTTTCACATCAGCTGTGCCTCTTTTCCATAAAGATCTCCTTTGGTTGATAAAAGCTGTTTGTGTGTCAGGGAATTAATAGCTAATTTAGTAACAGCTGCAAAATTCTGGCAGCTTATTAAGTGGAGGGGGGAGTGTTCTTCTATTGAGTAAGAATACTGAGAGGAAAGCTAATATGGACCTGTATCCAGGATTTGCTTCCAGGCAGTTTCAGGGATCTTCCTCACACCCCACAGCTCATGCCAATCACAGTTCATGCCAACCATGCCTCCAAACGCCACCAATAGCATTTTCAGGGGGCTGGAGGGGATGCCATGGGATGGAGGGCTAGGCAAACAGAAGCCAGTTTCTGCCCATGGTTACATGCACTTACAGTCCCTTGAAGAACTATTTACACACATACCTTGACTTTCTGAATTTTGTTGTGTTGCAACCTGGAACTGAAATAGATTTAATTGGCCCTTGATGTGAGTAAGATACTCAACACTGCAAAACATTTTGACTGGGTGCAGAAGATAAATAAACAAGAATAATCAGGCACTTGTTGGTTCCCCAAATATCTACCACCCCCCCCCCCCATTTCTACCCTTAACCCTGAGTTAACATGTGGTAAAGGACCTTTCAAATTAATTAGTGCTGTACTTCTTATTGGGTAAGTCTCTATCAGTTTTGCCCATCTGAATTCTGAAATATTAATCCATTCTTCTTTGGCAAAATTGCTCAAACTCTGTTGAGTTGGATAGGGACAGTTGATGAACAGCTACTTTCAACTCTTACCACAGTTTCTCTATAGGACTGAGAGCTGTCCTTTGATCAGGTCATTCTCAGATATTCAGGTTCTTATTTTAAAAGCTCTCAGATTTTAATTTGACTGTGTGATTTAGAATCATTGTTCTGCTGGAAGGCGTACCTCAACCCCATTCCTAGGTCTCTTGCAGACTGAAGCAGGTTTGCTTCTTGAATCATCCTGGGACTTTATCACACGGGGCCAAAAGCAGCAAGAATCCACAGGGAATCAGGCGCTATAGCGCTATATTTTTCCGTGTGTTTACACGACGTCGCTCAGAACCCAGTGAGAAACCGCTCGCAATGTAGCATCATTCGCGTTCTTTTGAATGTCGGTTTCATGGGGCATTGCAATAGCGCGAGCTGATTCATAGCGCAATCATAGCACTAACGCCGTATGTTTGATCAGCATTTCCCTCTCGTGGAGCATTTCCATTTCATAACCCATGGTTCCTAGCGTTATTTCCCATGGGTCTGTGGGGAAGCATCCTATGACGTGTGCTTCCTGTTTGCATCGGGCCACAAACACAACGGGTAAACATGGTCCTCTCTTGTAGATGCCCATCTCTTGCAAGGAGGAAAGGGCATTGGGTGAGCATAAAACATAAAAAGACTGTAAAAAGAAGCATCTTTATCAGAGGTTTTGTTGACTGAGATATGACTGTATTTAGGTAGCATGTTACCTGTGTGCTAGCCAGTGGCATCACTAGGGTTAGTGTCACCCAATGGGGTAGCTCCTGGTGTCACGCACCCCCATTGACTTCCTCCTATCCCACACCATACAGAATCTTTAATCATGCTTTTTGTACTGTTACTCATTAATTATAATTCCTGCATATCCCTGAATGTCATGGTAATAGTTGTGACATAAACAACTAGCAAAATTAAAATGATACCTTTAAATTACAATATTGCATAGCCTCAGTGCATTTACATGTACATAATTTCATGTGATTGAAGTGGAAATTTAGTACTTTTTAAAAAAAATTAAAAAGAATAAAAACATTATTTTTATTTTTAAAAGAAATTTAAAATGTCAATTTTATTTTTTAAAAAACAACAACACCTTGGGACTGCTTATTTCTCTTTCCACTGAACCTCACCCCACTCACACCATCTCTTCAGCATTTTAATGGAACACAAGCAAATGCCACAGCTCATTTCTGCCAAAAGCAGATGTTTGAGGAACAGTGCGATCCGTACCCCCAGCACCCTCTTGGTGATGCAACTGGAGCTAGTGTGGCTTAGTGATTTGAGTGTTGGACTACAACTGTGGTGACCATGGTTTGATCCCCAGCTCAGCTATGAAACCCACTGGGTGACCTTGGGCAAGTCACACTCTCTTAGCCTCAGAGGAAGGCAATGGCAAACAAATCTTGCCAAAAGAACTCCATGATAGGTTTGCCTTAGGGTTGCCATAAGTCAGAAATGACTTGAAGGCACACAGCACACACAGGATGTTTCCTAATGCATACATTTTAAGCACTTTTTCTTAACCTGCATATTTTAATGCACTTTCCCATTGACTACAACATATTCTACACCTCTTCTGAGAAACAGATAAAAAAAGTCAGTCATATGCATTAGCTTGCATATAATTTAGGAGAAGGAAAGAATCTGATTCTCTGTTTTTTCCCCCTGATAATAGTGCACTGAAACACATGCACATGCTTTCATTGAATGTCACAGGTTATGAATTGGATACATCTGTTTTAAAAAAATCTTGGTTCATGCAAATATCTTTCCCCTTCTCATGTACCCATCAGGCAATTTGATTCACAACACTCTGGGCTTGACATGTTTTGGTTCTTCCGTTTTTATGAAGTGGGTTAAAACACTCAGTCTATGTTGTTGTGGTTCCTCTGTTGACAAATAGTGCACAGTGCAGTGGCAAATGTAATGTCCAAAGATTTAAAATTGCTTTTTTTAAAAAAGGTAGTCGCAATGGAGGCCAGAGCTTGAAATAATCAAATAATTTTAGCCCAATGAAGCTGCACTGTAAAGGATGTATGTATTTGTGTGTGTGTGTACATACGTGTTTGTGTAAACTCTAAGATATAGTAGCAAGAACTTCTCTATTTGCTTCTTTGTTTGAGCTACCTTGGGAATGTTTACAAATGCAAACCAAGCCTCCTTCCACAGAGGAATCATTTGCATTCACAGGTCTCATGAGAAATATTAGAAAAATAAAATGAAATCTAGGAAGAGAAATTATGAACATTAACAACTGTCTTTCAACATTTCCAGCTCATAAACTGTAGACATGGCATTACCAGGAGCAAACTATAACAAGATATTAACTGCAGAGTTCCCATACCATACAGAAGAAATCATGAAAAGTCCTGAATGTGAGCTTGATTATTAAGCACACAAGTGTGCACTGAACTTGTACACACAATTGCATTCTTAATTTGTGCACTCAATTACTGTGATTGTGTGTAGAAATTGAATAATTGAGAAATTACCCAGAAAACAGTTAATTATGATTATTTGTGTGCATAATTACTTGATCTGCACGTATATTCATGTTAATAATGCACAGAAATTAGGTATCACATAATTGCATGACTTACCTTATTAAAAATAAAGCCCAATTAATTTATTCCACAATGCATTTGCTCAATGCAGCATATGTTCATGCATGCTTACACACATGCAAATATTGGCGCTGGTTGTAGATTTCTAACACAAAACACAGAAATTGTATAAACTTATACCATCCACTTTAGCTGACATGTTGGCCGACTGGAATAATATGCAGTGAAATCAAAAGAAATCCTATTGTGTTGGTTTTCTAGTTGTCCTTGAAAACACACATGCATCCTTTGGAGTCATATGAGAGTTTGCTTAATGAGAGGACAGTGATGGAACAAAGTTTCCAATACTGGCTGGCATCCGGTTGGTGAATAATGGCAGTGTATGTCAGGCCAGTGTGGTGGAGTGGTTTGAGTATTGGACTATAACTCTGGAGAGCAGGGTTTGAATCCCAGCTTGGCCATGTAAACCCACTGGATGACCTTGGGCAAGTCACACTCTCTCAGACTCAGAGGATGGCAATGACAAACCCTATCTGAAGAAACTTGCCAAGAAAATCCTGTGCTAGGGTTGCCTATGTTAGAAATGACTTGAAGACAAACAACAGACAGACACGTCAGAGTTATACCATAAATACTTTTTTTTGTCACTGTGAAGCTTGAAATTTTCTTCTGAAACTGTATTCTCAAAAACAAACAAACAAACAAAAAAAACAACAACCCCAAAACAAAAACAACCAACCTTGTAAGCAGAACAGCCCCCCCCTCCTCCATGGCTATTCCCATGTTGTTGGAGAGCAAGGGGGACCACCAGTTATTTTTCTGTAACTAAGTGCTGTGATGGGCATCAGCAGAGGCCTCCTAAAGTACTTGGGACATTCCTGCAGATGACATCCTTGCAGCACATCCAGGAGAGAAGGTCAGGGTGGAAATTGTCTCCCAGCCTCTATGCAGTTACTCACCCTGTCCTATATGTTGTCCACTGCTATTGCTCTCTTGACCTTACAGATGCTACTTCACAGTAAATCAGAGGTGGAAAAGTTCAGCCCTCTACTTGTGTCTGCAGCTGCCAGCATAGGCTGTAGTAAGGAATGCTGGTAGTTGCAGTCTAGCCACATATGGAGGGCTATATTATTCCCACCCATGCAGTAAATGATGGTTTGAGTGATTGAAAACCCACAGCATGAATGAGTGCTCTCTCTCTCTCACACACACACACACATGCACACATAAGTGTGTGTTTGTGTAGAGAAGGCATTCAAATTTCAATGAGAAACACATGGTTATAATATTGGTTAAGATCTCAATATAATAGATAGAGGCAAATCATTTGAAGAGCCAGGTGTCAAAATATGTCAAAAAACATCATTTTAGTATTTATAGGAAGAAAGAACCATATGACTCTTCCAGAAGATGTTTTTCTATATTCTGATCAATGGTAATTTAGTTCAAATACTGGTAATTCAGGAATTCTAACTTGGATCTTAGCACCTGTTAAAATGTTTAAATCTCTGGGAGGGCTTTTAAAATTTTATTTAATGAATCCATATTTTCAGCAATGAAAGAAAATATGAACAAATATGATAGTGAAAGGACTAGATTGCATGCATTTAAAATAACATATTTGAGGGGGGAAAGGTCATAAGGTAAATGCATATTTATAATGTTGTTACAGGTGTTATGTCCGTTTCATGTGATAAAGGGGAGAGTAGGGATTAGCAAATGTCTGGAGCTGCAGGCAATGATGCAAATAGTCAGGACATAATAGAGAGGGTGGCCATGTTCGTTCACTCTCAGTATGGAACACCCAGCGTTAAATCTAGTATTACACTAGTGTACTTCCAGAATGCAATTGGACTTTCTCCTTTCTTACCCCCTTCAGCAGAATTCACCTCCTGAAAAAATGTGCTCCAGAGGGATTCCCAGACTACTGGAACAGTTTTTGAGAGGGTTAGGCAGGAGGTGAGGGGACTGCGGGGGAATTGCCCTTCCCAATTTTGTTGAGGGAACTGCCCAACAAACAATGCTGTTGTATCCCAGTGTTAAGCAGAGCTACAAACAAACATTTCATACATTCCAACTGATCCTCTGCTAACCCATTTTTTCAGCTGCTTTTAAAATATCCCAGTTCTTTCTCCACCTCCCACTTTCCCCCTTTGCCCTCATCTTACTTCATTTGCCAGAAACTCAGATCAAAGTGAAAAAGCAGTTTTCATGCAACTAACTCAGCATGTAGAGAGAACTGGAGCGGGATGGGGGAGAATAATGGCTTTCCCAGTAGGCTCAACCAAAAGCATACTGTTGCAGCTTCCCCTAACTTATATGTTCTTCCTCATTAATTACTTTTTCCATCATGACCACTCTCTGATGTTGCTTGGCTAAATGTGTCCATGTTTTCATCTGTAAAATGTTGGAGGGTATGACATTTTATGTATCTGTTTTTACACATACACACACATATACACATCTGGTGTTTAGAGCTAAAAGGAAATATACTTCAATCCAAGACATATACAGTGGGACCTTTATTTCTATGGACTTGCATCCACAGATGGCAAGCCACCCATTGTCCCCAATGGTAGAATGTGCATGTGGCTGTGCCACCATTAGGGACAGCCCCCATTGTTCCCAGTGTCAGTCCATGCCATCATTAGGGGCAATGGGACTTTAGGTAAGCCCCCATCCTGTTTTCTCTAATGACAGCACAGCCACATGCATGTGTCACCATTGGGAAAAACGAGACTTGAGGTCCCATGGATTTTAGTATCCACGGGGGTGGTGGTGGTCCAGAATGGATCCCCTGCAGATACCGAGGTCCCACTGTATAACCTTGGGCCTATACACACTACCACATTATAACAATATTATTCCACTTTAACTGCCATGGTTCCATCCTACAGAATCCTAGAATTTATGGCCTTGTGAGGCACCAGAACACTATGGCTGAGAAGTCTAAATTATAAATGCCCCTCCCTAAAGCAATTAAAGCGGAATAATAACACTATAATTCTGTAGTGTGAATGGGCCCTTTGGAGAAGTCTCACTGAATTACTTTTGAGTGGACACATATAAAATTTTAAGACATAATTATCCAGAAAGAAACTCATTCTAGACTTTAGGAGAGCTGATTTCAACAAACTTAGGGAAACATTGGGAATGATCCCATGGTCAGGAATACTAAAGGAGAAGGGAGTTCAGGATGGATGGGAGTTTCTCAAAAGGAAGATACTGAAGGCACAATCTCAAACTGTTCAAATGAGAAGCAAAAATGGGAGGTGTCTCAAGAAACTGGGTTGGATGACAAAAGAACTTTCAACTGAACTAAGTTTTAAACAGGAGATGTATAAGAAATGGAAAAGGGGCGAAATCACTAAAGAGGAATTCAAACAAATAGCTAGCACATGTAGGAGTAAAGTCAGGAACGCCAAAGCACAAAATGAGCTCAGGCTTGCTAGATGGGTTAAGGACAATAAAAAGGCCTTGGGGGGGGGAGTATGTCCGTAGTAAAAGAAAGAAGAAGGAAATGGTAGGGCCACTATGCAGAGAAGATGGAGAAATTCTAACAGAGGACAGAGAAAAGGCAGAACTACTCAACACCTTCTTTGCCTCAGTCTTCTCAAAAAAGGAAAAGGGTGCTTAACTTGAGGAAAATGGAGCGGAGGACACAAGAGGGGAAATGCAGCACAAAATAAGTAAAGATGAAGTACAGGAATACCTGGTTAACCTAAATGAATTTAAGTCTCCAGGACCAGATGAACTACATCCAAGGATATTAAAAGAACTGCCAAATGTAATCTCAGAGCCACTGCAATAATCTTTGAAAACTCCTGGAGAACAGGAGAAGTCCCAGCAGACTGGAGGAGGGCAAACATTGTCCTTATCTTCAAAAAGGGGAAAAAAGAGGATCCCAACAACTATCGCCCAGTTAGTCTGACATCAATACCGGGAAAGATTCTAGAACAATTGATTAAACAGAGAGTCTGTGAACATTTAGAAGGAAATGCCATAATCACTAAAAGTTAATATGGGTTTCTCTAAAACAAGTCATGCCAGACTAATCTGATCTCTTTTTTCTAAATAAAATTACCAGCTTGCTAGATGAAGGGAATGCGGTAGACATAGCATATCTTGATTTCAGTAAGGCTTTTTACAAGGTCCCCCATGATATTCTTGCAAACAAGATAGTAAAATGTGGGCTAGACAATACAACTGTTGGGTGGATTAGTAACTGGTTGACTGACCAAACCCAAAGGGTACTCAGCAATGGCTCCTCTTCATTCTGGAGAGAAGTGACCAGTGGGATGCCACAGGGTTCTGTCTTGGGCCCAGTGCTATTCAACATCTTTATCAATGATTTGGATGAAGGAATAGGGGGCACGCTTCTTAAATTTGCAGATGACACCAAATTAGGAGGAATAGCTAACACCCCAAAAGACAGGATGAAAATTCAAAACAACCTTAATAGATTAGAAATCTGGGCCAAAACTAACAAAATGAATTTCAACATAGAGAAATGTAAGGTACTGCACTTAGGGCAAAAAAATGAAATGCATAGAGATAAGATGGGGGACACCTGGCTTAATGAGACTACATCTGAAAGGGATCTAGGAGTCCTAGTAGACCACAAGTTGAACATGAGTCAACAGTTTGATGCCACAGCTAAAAAGGCCAATGCAATTTTAGGCTGCATTAATAGAAGTATAGTATCTAGATCACGGGAAGTAATAGTGCCACTGTATTCTGCTTTGGTCAGGCCCCACCTGGAATACTATGTCCAGTTCTGGGCACCACAATTCAAAAAGGATGTTGAAAAATGAGTGTGTCCAGAGGAGGATGACTAAAATGGTGAGGGGTCTGGAAACCATGCCCTACGAGGAACGACTTAGGGAACTGGGTATGTTTAGCCTGGAGAAGAGACAGCTAAGAGGGGATATGATAGTCCTGTTTAAATATTTGAAGGGATGTCATATTGAAGAGGGCGCTAGCTTGTTTTCTGCTGCTCCAGAGAATAGGACTCAGAACAACAGATGCAAGCTACAGGAAAAGAGATTCCACTTCAACATTAGGAGGAACTTCCTGACAGTGAGAGCTGTTTGACAGTGGAACACACTCCCTCAGAGTGTGGTGGAGTCTCCTTTTTTGGAGATCTTTAAACAGAGGCTGGATGGCCATTTGTCAGGGATGGTTTGATTTTGAGTTCCTGCATGGCAGGGGGTTGGACTGGATGGCCCTTGTGGTCTCTTCCAACTCTATGATTCTATGACTCTAGGAGTGGCCCAAATTCCTCATCCACTTATGGCAGGAAGCTTGATGTAGCAACCACCCCATGCTACATTGCAAATATGAATATGTATTACAAAAAGAGCACCCAGTCCAAGACATTTGCTGCAAAGAAGACGAAGGCAGGGAACCTCTCCCATTTTATGTACAAAATCTGAACAGTCTGGCAGCTGAATCTTTAACACTAAGGGCACATTTACACAGGCCAATTACATTGGTTTACCTGTGTCATCAAAGCTATCAGTCCACATGATTCAAGGCCTAATCCATAATTCAAGTGTGGACTGTCTTCACGATGATAGGTCAGTTCTGCACCAAATCTGCCCTTTCCCTCCCTTAAACTGGTATAAAATAACTTATCTTTTGCTCTGGATTTTGCAGGAAAACCCAGAGCACTCTGTAACAATGTCAGCCAGCTGTCTTCCTTCTATCTGAGGACACAAGGAGCACCCAGCCATATGTTTGATGCTGAATGATATGTTTCTGACCTCAGAGAGAGCAATTTGCACCAGCGGCACTGGGTGACACAGCAGGGATGCATCTGTAGACAATTGTCCTTCATCACTACAGAGTGCAGAGATAATGGGATGGGGGGTGGGGGTGGGGAAATCCACGGCAGCTTTGGGGCTGGAATACTCTGAAAGCAGCTTGGAGTATTCTGGCCAATGTAGACAAACCCTAAGTGTGGTAGATCATCCTGCACTGTACTTTAACATAGCCTAGGGCACAGGAGGCACCTGTTTGCCATCTCCCAACATCAGCAACATCAAACAACACTGCAAACAACAACAACAACAACAAAAAGATGCCACAGCTGCATGAGCAGAATGGAAATTGTATATACCTCAACAGCCTGATATGGTCTTTCATTATAGGAACTATTTTCAGGAGCAATGGTGTCCCCACCCCTGGTGTCACTCGGTATATGTGGGGCTGCCTTGGGAGGTTGCCCAGGGGAGCAGTGATCAAAAGGACATACTTGGCTTACTCCTTGTCTGCAGTGATGGCAGAGGTCTCCTCGTGATGAGGTCTCCACCATCACAGCAAGCCAAGGAGGGTTGCTCAGTCCACTCCTTTCCTGCAGCAGTGGACGTCTTCTCATGGGGAGACCTCTACCACCACAGCAAATTGGGAGGGGCACAGCAAGATGAGGGACCAACCAGGTGCCACCTCTCTTCTGGGATGTCACCTGGTGCAGTCTGTACCCCCCATACCCCCTAGTTATGCCCTGTTCAGGAGCAACCTCATGGTAGATCTAATGTGTGCTTTCAGACCGCTGCCCCTCAGAATTAGTTCTATAGATGTTTCATAACAATCTAGGTCAGGGGTAGGCAACCTTCCCCCTTTAAGGGCCGAGGGACTTCAGCTCCCAGAATCCCAGGAGCTATTGGCCAACATGGGACTATTGGCCAACATGAATGAGGCTTCTGGGAGCTGAAGTCCCTCAGCCCTTAAAGGGGAAAGGTTGCCTACCCCTGATCTAGGTGCTAGAACTCAAATGCTGCAACATTATGCCAGTGCTTCACAAGCATTAGTTTGCCTTTCATGGCATATGCTACAGTGTTTAGGATCTGGCTGTTGGTGTAAAGGTCTGATGGCAGACTGGTGCCATGCAGATAGAAGCAATATTTATTTACAAGTTGGATTTTTTTTTTTTTTTTAGTAAAACCATGTCAGTTTAACACAGCTATAAGAGATGTGTCCTGTCATTCGGCTATTCTGTATAATGATTTCTGATTACTAAAATGCAGAGCACAAATGGTAATCAGTACCCCTTTCAGTGTAAGGGCTGATGCTGAGTACCTCCTATCAGTTTAATCACAGTGTGCAATTCACTCAGTAATGTGTCATAATTGCCCCCTGCAAAGTTGGCTGGAGGGTCTGACTTCCTTCTAATACAACTGGACTTCCTAAGTGGTTGAAACTCAACATGTATTCCCAGGCTGCAGAATCCTTCACTGTGAATTTCACAGGCACGATTAGTCTCTCCAATAAGGTTGCTGTAAGAAGCCCAAGAGATTCCTTTCTTTCTTTTTTAACTCCCTTTGTCTGCTAGAGCATAAAAACAAAAATTAATAGCAGTGGTGTTTCTTTTTCTTTTTCTTTCTTTTTCCTCTTTAAACCACATTGCCAGTCACTTTTCTTTTACCTTAAGATCAGGTCTGATTGTTGCCATTTTGTTAGATAATTAAAGGCCTAAGCAGACTGCCAGAAATAGTGCACATTAAATTGAGGCACTGCCCTGGCTCAGTGCTAGGGAGTCATGGGAATTGTATTTTTTTCTGGGACATTGAGCCTTCTCTGTGAGAGAGCTCTGGTGCCACAATAAATTACAGTTCCCATGATTCCCTAGCACTGAGCCAGGGCAGTGCCTCAATTTAATGTGCACTATTTCTGGCAGTCTGCTTAGGCCCTAAATCTATTCTTTCAGCAAGGGTAGATTACTAAATGCTGCACTGGCAAGCTTTTTCATTTCTGCTGGGTTCAGCCTACAGGGGGTTTATTCTCATTTTGATACATGGAGAGTTGCATGTATAAATCACTGCACATATAGATCACTGCACAAATATCAGACTGTAAATCTTCTTTTAATATAGCAAAAGCCAAAACAAAAGATACCAATGCTCATACAAAGCAAAGGGAGTAGAACTGTCCTCCCCCCCCCGCCCATATTGGGTGAAGCCAAAGGATGTTATCACATGTGGGCCAGTTTCATTGTTAAAGAGATAATAAAGTGGAAATGAAGCATCCCGAGAAGAAAGCGAAAAAAGAGCTTAATTGCGCAAAAGCTTTTCACACGTAATTACAGTAATAACGGAATTAAGTTAAAAGCGAAAAAAAGACGTTTTTAACTTTCATACACAAGTGAAAAGAACCTGTATATGTACTGGAAATGGGTGTGTTTCTTGACCAGACACCTCCTTTTTCCAGGGCGGGTCCTGCATTTCCCAGGAGGAAGTGTCAGACTGTCCTACATTTGGGGTCATGTCCTCCTGCACAGGTCCCAACCCCCTTCCATTGGGGTTAGGACCTCTCAAGAGAGCAGAGGAGGAGGAGGAGGAGGGGGAGGCTGGAAAGGCAAGGCAAGGCAAGCTGAGGCAAGGGAAGGATTGAGATGGCTCAGCCTCCCTTTTCTCTCTCCTTTCCTGGCATTGGAGGCTGTCAGCTGCTGGGGAGATGAGCAAGGAGGGTAGGATCACAGGCAGAGCTGGCAGGGAAGGAAGTGGAGGAGGAGGAGGAGGAAAGGGAAGGAAGGAAGGAAGGAAGGAAGGAAGGAAGGAAGGAAGGAAGGGCTGGGTGTTCCCTGGGGAGAGCCAGAGCCTTGGATGATGCCCAGGAGAGGGGGAAACTGGAGGTAGCTCCCATGCCCCCCCATAAGCCTTTCCCCTTTGTAGGACCTGCAGGGCAGAACTTCATGGTGAGATGGATTTCCAAGTTGCTCCACAAGCACACCCCACACTTGCACCCACATCCACCCACAGCTGCTGCGAGGGAAGCCTTCTTTCCCCTCCTTTTCCCTCCATCCCAAATGCCAAATTCCTCTGTCCCAAACTTCCCTCTCCTTGCCTTGCCTTGCCTTCCCTGCATGGCAGGAGCCCAGGACTCTCCCTCCCTGGAGGCCCCTCCTCCTCCTCCTCTTGGCCCTCCTCCAGGTTTTAAAAGAGAATTGTCCGTGCATATTTGCATTTCACATTCCAGTAAATGCGAAATTACTGTAATTTTGCAAATGCATTTCCTCTAAACTCCCGAAATTAAAAAGATCTCTGATAATACCAGTTTCTGTCCAGTTTCTGACCAGTTTCTGTGCGATGTCGTGTGAAATCGTGAGGCACAAATTCAGTTTTTGTTTGGGATTTGTGTGGATTAACCAACAGATTTCCCCCGTGTGATAACGTCCAAAGACGTTATTGAACAACCACTTGGAGCACAAAATTGACCTGCCATTATGAGACATCAAGTATTCAGCCTCTGATATAATTTCATCAAAAGCAATGTTATAGTAAACCACAGCTACACAAATTACTCGTTGTGAATATATCTCACCCCCGACTCAATAAGAGAGCTCTTCTGTGTTAACTACTTGCAAAGAATTAATAGTTGCCTATTATCAAACAGTTCTCTTAAAGAATTTATGTGGCCAGATATCTTAATGTTTGAAAATGGCTTGAGCCAGATTAGGCTGGCTCAGGTCAGATTGTTTCAGTTATCTTCTACTGGAGTTATAGCCAAAAAACAATAATAATAGAATGAGCAAAATTTGACATCTTTAGAAGAGACCATTCTTTCCATCCCACCACCCTTAGAGGTACATCTGGTGGAAGAGGGCCTTCTTGGTGCCAGCTCCAAGGCTGGGGAACTTCTTTTCTAGACAGGTACACTGGCTCCCTCCATAGTCTACTTCCAGTGGCAGAAGAAAACTCTGTTTTGACAGGCCTTGGTGAACCGCCGGTTTATGAGAAAGGGACTTTTAGTTATATGCTGCATGATCTGATTGTGCTGCTTTTACTGGGAATGTTTTTAAATTAGTTTTAATTCTATTAATTTGTTGTTAACTGCATTCAAGTCAATCTCAGCTCATGGCAACCCTATGGATGAGACATCTCCAAGACACTCTGTCCTCCATTGCTCTGCTTAATTCCTGCACCCCCATACCCGTGGCCTCCTTAATAGAGTCCATCCATCTAGGGAAGTGGCAGATAGAGGCCATGGCAACCCCATGCTGCGGTCCTGATCATCCCTTTTGCCACTCCGAAAAGAGTGGCAAAATGTTGCTTCTTTTAGGGGTGGCAAAAGGTGGCCCTAAAAGCCAGTGCCATGGCTCTTCAGTGACTTTCGGTGCAGCGTGTTTAAATGCTGTGCCGGGAGAGCGTCCTGACCCCGTGCATTGTGCATAGTCCTGACATGGCAACCCTATTCCTGATAATAAGTGCAGATATTTCCTATGATCAAAATAGGCCACACAAAAGCCTACAAGTCAAACCATCTCAGAGTGGCAGAACTGCTTTGATCCAAAGTATGCATTGGATTGTTTATGAACCCTTGTGTGCGTGTATTTGGATTGTCCCCACAGTAACCACAAATATGTCTTTTAAATCTTAATATATCTAGTTTAAAGTAAATATTGATTACTACAATAGAATTTATTTTCAAACAAATGCAGAGAACTGTGTTTCCACTTCCAAATACACACTTTTCATGCAAGCATGAAAAACATTTTTTTAAACACAAAGAAAATAATTTTTAAATAAGATAAAATAAAGCAAAATAATTAATAGAGCAGGAGAAGCAATATTATAGCTGCCACAGATCATTGTTTAGTTTATGGATTTAGTGAGGTTAGTTAGGTTTATGGATTTGCCATTGTCTTCCACTGAGGCTGAAAACATGTGACTTGCCCAAGGTTAGGGGGGTTGCAGACTGCCAGAAATAGTGCAAATTGAGTCCACTTTTAGGGTTAGGGTTAGTGCTAGGGAATCATGGGAATTGTTTTTTTTTTCTGAGACATTGAGCCTTCTCTGTCAGAGAGCTCTGGTGCCACAATAAAATACAGTTCCCATGATTCCCTAACCCTAACCCTAAAAGTGGACTCACTTTGCACTATTTCTGGCAGTCTGCAACCCCCCTTACTCAATGGGTTTCATGGCTGATCTGGGAATCGAACCCTGGTTTCCAGAGTTGTAGTCCAACACTCAAACTACTACACCATGCTGGCACAGGTAAAGGGGTAAAAAACATTGAGAAAGGATGAGAGTCTGCCCTCATTTTCATCCCATATGAAAAAAATTCTCAGCATCTCTGAAAATATGGAGTGTATCAACACATGTACAGGAACATAAACATGGTAGATTTCTTCTCCTTCTCCTTCTGTCTTTCTCCCAAAATTGGGACTCAAGTCAGCTTACAATTTAAAAACAGAAAACAGATAAGAACATGTCAAAATGTGAGCACTAAAATAGGATTAAACCTTGACAGTGTTAAAATGATTTCAAACTACACTCAAAAAGATAACATCTTAAAAAAATAAAATGTTATTAAAGCAGTTCAGTCTAAAACAATGCCACACTCTTTAAAACCTTTCCCTTTTAAAAGTCTGTCTAAATAAAAATAGTCGTTGCCTGGGGAAGGAAGGAAACCAGGGAAGGGGCCATTCTGGGTTCCCTGGGAAGGGAGTTCCAGCATCTAGGAGCAGCCACCAAGAAGGCCCTCTCTTGCATCCCCACCAGCTGTGAACTTGATGATGGTGGGGCTGAGAGAAGGGCCTCTCTTGGTGATCTCGATGCTTGTGCTTATTCTTGTGCTTATAGGGAAATGCAGTCTGCTTTAAGCTCTGTACCACTTGAACATATGGAAACAGGATGAGGTCAGAAGGCATGACTTTAATTCCCTCCCTGCCCCCAAACTCATAAATTTCTTTCTATATATACCAGGGATGAAAAGCATCCTTAGTCAGTATGGCCAGGAGTGAGGGACAATTGGGAGTGGCAGTCCAACAACATTTGGAAGGCTGCACATGCCCTCCCCTTGACTTACATGAATGTCTGAACAAGATTCCTGTGAAAGATGTCCTGACCTCCTCTATTTCAGGGAAGAGCCTGGAGCAATATGGCATTGTTGGGAATTTCAAGTCAAACACTTTTAAGATGGAAACTTGGCCACAGATTTTTTGAGAGTATTTGGAATCATTGTCACGAGGCATTTGTGTTTCCCAGAATAATTAACACAGACATTCTTGGGTATGTCTTGCCAAGGTCATATGAAGATTATTCCCTGAGCTGCATTGTTTGAGAGGCAGGAGGAAGGGGGGGGGGGGAGAGGCCTTTTGTGTGAATAGTAATTTCTCAATGCATGGCAGAATAAAAGCTACACAAGATTTGTTCACAGCTGAACTGAAATGTTTAACACATGAAAACTCTAATTGACAATTCCATACCAAAGTGTAAATTTGTCAAGGAAGGATACACAACAAGTTTTTTAACATCTCTGTGCGAGCTGTTATGATTTGGATCTATTACTTTTGAATATTGCATGAAGCT
This sequence comes from Phrynosoma blainvillii, assembly GCA_026167975.1. NCBI lineage: Eukaryota > Metazoa > Chordata > Lepidosauria > Squamata > Phrynosomatidae > Phrynosoma > Phrynosoma blainvillii. Next base: position 191,509,548 of record JANUYF010000004.1, on the reverse strand, counting down.
GACAAGCACTTGTCATTTAAAGACCACATGGAGGCATTTAGTTTTCCATTTAGACATAATAACACATTATGCAAATCAGCTTGCCAAGGGAAAGCTGGAGGTTTGCATTAAAGAAATAGTCAAAGACCAGTTGCTAATAAATGAGCAGCTTTTTGTTTTAAAAAGATTGCCTTAACTTGGGAGGAGATAACAATCATATGAGTATGGTGATCTGAGCCATGTAATGCTCCTGGCTATAGCCTATATGGATGTGCAAAGCTGCCTTCTCATGAAATTTTAGAACTCCTTGCTCATATGTAATCAACCCCCCCCCCCCGAATATAAAAGAACAAAGCTTTAAATAAAGCTGTAATAACTCTTGACTGAAGAGCAGGTACATAGAATATGGGAGGAAACTTTTTTTTAAATCCAGGAAATTGGAAGAGAATATTAGAGTATCATTAACCCAGGAAATTAGGAGAAAATATGAGAGCATCATTAGCTGAAGTAGCAGCATTACTTTCTTTTTAACAGAGATAAATAGATGGGGAAAGAAAAGGGAAAAGAGTGGGGGAAGGTGAGCTTACCTTTCAAAAATAAACACTACCCAACTGGACACAATCAAGAGTACCATGAGAGGATATGTTCTCTGAAGTGTTCCTATTATTTCTGCTTCACACAGTAATATATGCAGAAGCCTTCCTCCTTACATGCACTGATTGTATCATGGAATTACTCTATTATTAAAAATACTGGGAATCATCAGTACCTGTTATCATATGTCCACATTCAATCCATGTACTGGAAGACGGACATACTAAATTCTGTATACATAGGGAGCTATACCTCTGCAACAGGGACATTTGAATGAGGAGGCCACTTCAGTCAGCATATTTTGAACTGCATGAAGTTGTTAGTTAACTGCTTTGTTATCACTGTATTCTTTTTTGTTGCTGCCAGGGATGGGAAGAAATATTTGGTGGGTTTTCTGCCTCATTTTCAGTGCTATGATTTTGGCTTTTGGGAGAGCACTGCCCCTGTTTCGCTTCAGGCAACAAAATGTTTTGGATTGGTTCTCTTGCAGTGGGAGTTTTGTCCTGTCTTCAGTGGCAAGTAAGAGTAAGGAAGAAAAAGCCAGCACATAAAAATGGATAAACAACAGATTTTTCATAATGGAACTCCTGATCCCAGTTACTCTGGCATGTAAGGATAGGGGATCTAGAGCTTAACCTACCTGTCCTTTTTGTTGGAAGATACTTCCTGGTTGCTGGATAAATTTAGGCTGCTTGTGTAAAGCCTGTACCTATAACTGTTCATGTGGTGTGTGATTGTAGGACTGGAGTGAGCAATATGGTCACCTTAGGGTTGCCATAAATCAGAAACGACTTGAAGATAAAACAACACATAACACAACAGTAATGCCAGACCAAGCTGAATTGGGAGGCAACTGTGGTTCAATTTGATGAGTTTCAGTGGCTACACCCACCACTGGCAACTATTACTGAAAATATCAGGAGAATTTGTAGTGCTACCCCGGCGTTTGGGAAGACATTACTCATTTTGCTATCATGAGTATACTTCAGTGTAGCACATGGTGAGGCTTTTCTGGGAGGTAAAATGTGACAAAGATGGCCAGCTTAGCATAAAGATCTGCACCACCGATGTTGGAGAGTTTGTCAACACTGAGAGATCTGTGTAGATCTATTCTTCTGGTAGCTTTTCAAAGTTGTACAAAATTCCCCATGTATTCCCATGAGAGTCACTGATCACTTTTCAATTGAGAGATGAGTGCTGTTGACAAGAGTGTAGAAGAATTTGTCTTGGACTACTGCATTGCTCATGTTACATTTGACCTCCACCAAGCAATATTTAAACTGTCTCTTCTCAGAACATCAATATTAGCATCAAGAGCTTTTGTGGGCTCTTTTACCATGATAACTGCTACCTTAAAATATTTCTCCCTGTGCAGTATGATGAACTCCACCCATTTTTTTCATGAGGGAGGTACTAGTTACCAGGTCCATTATGAATTAGTGTATGGTCTTGCAATAGTCAGATAGAATTTTATGTCAAATGATACTGTGATTGATACCCAGAACCTGATACCCATCAGTTGGCACTGAGCTTCATGATAGAGATGTGCTTCCTGAGATGACTCTCCTACTTCCTTCAGAACATCCCAAACTACTTTGGCTTGATAAAATATATTTGATATAAAATATATTGTGGCTGCTAGTGTGGCAGCTAGTCAATGTCTTCACAATGAAGTTGGACAGATATTTTAGCATCTGCCACCTTAAGCAGGTAATAGCACAAATATGCTTTGTAGAATGTGCAATAGATTCCTTTGATGAGAAATAAGGAACTCCCAGGGTGAACGAATGATAGCCAAAGGAACAAATGAAGCTCAGTGGTTCAGTTCAAATAGTCTGGCCCTTTGCTTCCCCTCCTCTTCCTCCTCCTCTTCTTCCTGATCTCTTTATGTTGGTACTATTGTCATATTTTTGGTTGCAACACTCCTTAATGTTAACATTATTTTCTTTTACTGTAAAGATTCTTTTTCTTATTGGTTCATGAACTGCTCTAAATCCCATGAATTATTCCTGTACACCAGGGGTGGGCAATTTCAGAGGGGCAGGAGTCATTTCACCCCCTGTTCCCTTTTGGTGTGCTGAAAGTGATGTTGCTTTATTTCTGTTTGCCATTTTGACCAATTTCTAGCCATTTTTGTTCGGCAGGGGCTTTTGTGGGGGAGTTGGAGGGCTCTGGAATGGGAGAACAAAACTGCCACATTTACAGCTGGGTTGGGGTTGATTTAGCTGTTTTGGTGTGAATAGTTGTCAAAAATATTGAGAGGGAGAGTTCTGGGAGTTCTGAGGGCTTCAAAGATGATCCTTTAGGATCCCTAAGGCTACATGCATCCTGTTGGCCACACTTGCTTTACACCCTGCCTCCAACTTTCCATCTTGCCTTTGTTATTACATTCCTACACTCACACTGCAAATGCTCTCCCACTACTGTACCATACATGCCAGGTCTAGAAAATGTCCATAGTTGTTCCAAAGATCCCCAGAATGCATGATTCCAGGAGGAGTGTAGCATCCATTAACTGTTGAGTATGCCCACTTATGTTGAATAGATTGGTTTATGATCTGCAAATGTTCTGTAGCCATAAACATGTTCAGTCTCAACTTAGATTCTGTTTCTATCCACTTGCATTATGCAGTTAAATGCTTGGATGACTTGTCATGCTGTTTCAGAATGTCACTCCAGTCAAAATCCCAATGCTTCCAAGTTAAGAACTGGCACGGGCAAAGGCAGCTCTTGGAAATGTTTTGCATCAGAAGCAAAATGCTTTGTTGGCACTCTAATATAGACAAGCCAGTGTCTTTTGCATGGCCTGGGGGGAGCCAAAAATATAGCAAAAAAAGATCCTCTTGCACACTTAGAGGGGTTTGGGGGCATGTTGATCCAAAGTATTATAAATTATAATTTAAAAACAGGTAATCAGGTAATCAGGAGAAGCACAAGTCAACCCTTGATCACTTTTCCCCATGTAAGAAAAAATGAAGCACATATCCCATTCTCTTTGATTTCAATGCAAGAAGGACCTGCTGGTGAAAATTCACACAGGCAGTCTCTGAAAGCAATCATCTCATCACGTGCTTCCCAGTTTTGTACACTTGCACATGAGTTCTTATAGGGAGCAGCAGCAGGGCATCCAACATCACACTTGTGCTGGGCCCAGTAAGCTCTCTGTCTGATCCAGCAAAGATGACCATGGGAGGGGGAAGGGGAGGCACCTCTTGTCCAGGTTGCTGAACCCCATTTCACTAGTTGGCTAACTGTTGTGTAAAGTAGTTTCAGAAAAATACAGGCAAATTGGAAAGGATTTACAAGGAGACAAGATGTCATATGGTGGAATGGATCAGAACCCTTAGGAGGAAAGGTTGAAGGAACTGAGTACGTGTATTGTGGAGAAACCTGAAAAAATGGACATGACACCATTCTTCAATACATGATGAGCTGCCACACAAAAGAGGGCAAATATTTGGCTATGGCCTGCCTCAAATAGCCCTAGGCTACCAATGAGTAGTTCTCATGAGACATTAGAAGAAACATCTTGATAACCACAGAGCCCATTTCCTGTAACAGTGTTAGGCTGTTCCTACTTGAGGCCTTTTTTCAAACAGACTGAACAACTATCTTATCTGCTGGATGGAGTTGTTTTAATTCTGGATGTCCTCCTTTGCAAAGATGTTGATAAATTTGCTTTCAAAGCACTTTCCAACTCTATGATTTTATGAAATTCCACAACCACGTAGTCATTTACTACTGGTCTATAGTGGATTTATTACTCCAGTTAGCCTATCCCCTGGGAAATGAAGGAAACCAACTTGCCAATTTTCAAGGTACAACATACCCTGTAAAGTTGAAATTCTATATGCATTTTATTGCTGTTAATTGCCTTCGCGTTGACCTCGATCCATGGTGGCCCTATGGATGAGACATCTCCAGCTCATATTAGTGGTCTCTTTAATAAAGTCCATCCATCTAGAATGTGGCCTTCCTCTCTTTCTACTTCCCTCCACCTTTCCTAACATTATTGACTTTTCCAATGATTCATGCCTTCTCATGATGTGTCCAAAGTATGACAGTCTAACTCTTGTCATCTTGGCTTCTAGGGATATCTCTGGCTTGATCTGTTTTAGGACCCATTTGTTTGTCCTTTCAGCTGTCCATGGAATCCTCAGCACTCTTCTCCAGCACCACATCTCAAAGAAATCGATCTTCCTCTTATCTTCTTTCTTGACTGTCCACCTCCCACATTCATACATGGTAATAGAGAATACAATGGCTTGTATGATTCCGACTTTTGTGCTGAGCTGTATATCTTTGCAATTTTTAATCTTTCCTAGTTCTTTAATAGCTGCCCTCCCCATTCTTAAACTTCTGATTTCCTGGCTGCAGTCCCTGTTCCAATCAATGTTTTATCCCAGATATGAGAATTCTTTTACTATTTCTATTTCCTCATTGCAAAGTTTGAATGTGTGTATGTTTTCTGTGGTCATTATTTTTGTTTTCTGTATGTTCAACAGTAAGCCTGTCTTTGCACTTTCTTCTTTGATCTTCCTTAGTAGTTGTTCCAGGTCTGTGAGGTTCTCTGCTAGTATTATGGTGTTGTCAGCATATCTCAGATTGTTGATATTTTTTCCTCTTATTTTCTCCTCCCTCTTCCATGTCCAAGCCTGCTTTTCTTACAATATGTTCTTCATATAAGTTGAATAGGTTACTTGGGAATAAATCATATTGAATTGTGTGGGATTTGCTTCTGAATAAACATGCACAAGATAAGGCTGTATGGCTTTGTAAAATGTTGGAGAATCAATGAATAAAGCAAGGTAACATTAAGGATATAATATTACAGTTTGCACATTAGAAAGATTTAGACATATTTCAAACTGTTGCTGGAATGAGGTCTAAATAGAGAGAGCTATCATGTGAAGTTCAAAGCAAATTTTCTTCTGATTCACCTTACCTGAAGCAGAAAATGTATTTGATTAGACAAAATAATATTGAATATTTGGCACATTTTTAATCTAGGATTCAATAGGATAAAGAAGACAGAAGCTTGGAAAATCTTCCATTGTATTATTATTACTAAATTCAGACACAAAGAATGTTTTTGGATTAGGTATCAAATACATTCTATAAACAAGTTATGTTATGTTCATTCCTCAGACAGTACAATAACACAGAAAGTAGTTCTTCACATTTTTGGCTGTATATAGAAGTACACACCTTATTCAGTGAACCTGCTGTAGATCTATATCCACCTTTTTTTTTTGACAGACATATACATTTCCAAAATAAAGAACAGAATGAGTCAGTTCTTCCCATGTTCAATAGATGTTGGCTATATAGAGCATTGATTGGCTGTGATGATGATGATGATGATGATGATGATGATGATGATGATGCCATCTTCCCCTCACCTTTTCAGACAGCCATACATACTGTCCTTCTAGAAACTGTGAGACTGTTCTTCCTCCAATGTTTCAATTTTTTTTCTAAGATTCCAAATGACTATTTAATGCTAAATATATTTAGCCCTTGAAAAAGGTGCACCCAATATTATCAAGCATTTGGGAGCAGCAAATATCCATGCCAAAATGAGAGATGAGTTCCAGTTTCTCTCAAATATTCCAGTATTAAATTGAATTCATCTGGATAATTTTTCCAGTCTTAAATTAGATTTGTTATGAACTTTGATTTTATTTTATTTTATGTGTGTATGAAAAACTGTATAGAGTTGGCCCTTTGTTTTCATGGGGGATCTGTTCTGGATCCACCTACCCCCTATGAAAATGGAGACTCACCAATATCCAAGCCTGATAGGCTTGAATGGGATGTGCCCCATTTATCTTAACGGAAGTCGCCCCTCCACGAATATTCAAAACTGTGGATCTCAAGTCTCTGAGAATGGAGGGGTGACTGTACATGTTTCTGTTCATTTATTTAAAAAATGTGGCCCAAAAAGTAACTTTCCCAAGCTTTTAGAGAAGTGTCCCCCTACTCCTAGAAAGATGTACATCTGCAGACAGCCTTAAATGAGAGTGGCAAATTTTTTTTTTTGTGGTCTGAGGTTTTTTTCCTTCAAATTAGTATTTTCTTCCCTAATGAAAAAATGGCAATATATTCATTTGCATTTGGTATAAAATAGGCTATATTCTCTAAATAATCCAGTATATTCTTCCTTATTTGAACTCCTGTAACCCCTTTTAGTGGACTTCCTCCACATTAATTGAGTATTTTACAAAACACTTTAAAATCTCAGAAAGTTAATACAAAGTTGAAGATCTGCCAGGAATACAGTAGTAATCTAATTTAACTGTTATGCCTTGAGCAGAATCACATTGACATTAGCCTTCTATGTTAATGCCGGAAGTCTAAACACTCTTAATGGAAAGTAAAACCAGTTGAACAGGATATAAATGTGCATTAGTTTTCTCTCTCAAATATAAGAAAAACTAGTTGCCTCACACCCCATTACCACAGGTTTCAGTACCATCACTGCACTCTCAGAGACTGCTTTTCAATAATCTTCTCAAAGGAATTTATACTTGGAGTGGTCTTTTTAAGTTTCTCTGATGCACTTTGTCATCCTAAGAGTTATTAAGGCTAACACCAGTGCCTAGAATATCTGAACACCTATTTCCTTGGGGCCCTAAAGGCACCAAATCCTCTCTGTTCTTGGAAGCTATGCAGGATCAGCCCTGGTTAGTACATGAATGGGAAACCTCCAATTAATACTGTAGGCTATATTTCAGAGGAAGGAACTGGCAAAACTACCTCTGAGTATTCCTCATCTAAGAAAACCCTATGGAATTCACTGGTTCAGGTTGGTAGGAGACTTGAAGGCACATACACACACTTAGGGGCTATACAGACTAGCCAAAAGGGCTGGCCTGGGGTGGAGTTGGAGCATGGCGACTGCACGCCGGCTGCCCCGACTCTGCCCCGATGCTGCAGTCACGCTGTGCACCCCACTGCATGGCAGGCAGCATCAGGGCACTCCAGCAGCGTGGCAACTACACACTGCACAAAAAAGGAGCATGGAAAAGCTGCTGCCACAGCGGCAAGGGTGGCTTTTTGCTGCTCTAAAAAAGAGCAGCATTTGCCAGCTCTTTTTAGAGCGGCAAAGTGCTGGATTGGGGCCGTGGCGTGTGATTGCCACGCCCCCGATCCGGCGCTCCCAGGGGAGGCACAGAACTGCCCCTTCGGGGCTGTCTGTTTAACCCCTTAGATGGTTACCAGATAAAAAGGTCATTATACTATCTTGACAGCTCCAAAAGAGACTATCTTCAGATTGACTCTGTTGAACTACATCCATTTTTATAATATATACTCCACTTTCCGTTCAAAGCAAGCATTCTCTATTTAGCTTCTATTCAGCTGCTTTAGTAGTTTCTCATTTATTTTGCACTAACCATCCACTCCAAAGTAATTAATCTTTGAATCAGCAGAAATAGTTTTCTTTTCCTTTCCCCCAAACCAGTCTTTCCTTTGAAGCTACCTCTAAGGTCCCTTTCAAGGTAGAGCAGGATCATGCTGGTGAGATTTGATGACCAGATGAATGGGGGTGGGGGAGAGACACTTGGCTCTTACTCCTGGTACATGGCACGCTTTCATCTGATCCAAGCAAAGTAATTTCATAAACATGACCTGCTGTTGATCAGCTGCCAGAGCAACTGCCCTCTAGGATTACAAGATATGGAGTTCTAGAGCTTAGAAAAAAAGATGACTACAGGGCCTCTGCAGACGGGCTGTTTGTGGCGTCCTCGAGGCAGGGATGGGGAGGGGCAGCCGCACACCGGTGCGTGGCATCATATTACACAAGGCGCACGGCATCAGAACGTCCTCTCGGCGCAGCGTCGTGATGCACTGCACTGGAAGGGGCGCAGAAGAGCCACGTGGTGGCTCTTGGGGTGTACTTTTTGCCAGATCTGAAAGGAGCGGCATTTTGCCACTCTTTTCTGGGCTGGGAAAAGGGAGGATTGGGGCCGAGATGCGGGACAGCCTCGGCCACAATCCTTCACTTTCCAGGGTGGTCCAGGGCTGCCCGTCTGCATCCCCTCCTAAGATATAATAGAAGCAGAGCTTGGACTGTTACTTTAAAAAAGTAATTAGTAGCAGTTATAGTCCAAATTCTCTCAATGTATAGCTTCATTTTTAGTATCTAGGCCAGGGGTAGGCAACCTTTTTGAGCCGGGGCCCGGGTTGCTGTCCCTCAGACAATTGGGGGGCCGAAGCACCATAAATAAATAAATAAATAAATAAATAAATAAATATTTTTTTAAAAAATTAAAAAAAATATAAAATATAAATGCACACTCTCTCAGCCCCAGAAAAGCCATGGCAAAACCCCTGTGGAGATTTTGCCAAGAAAACCCCAAGAACAAGTAATAACAACAATAATCAATATTATCATGGCAGGCAGCGGTGGTGGGCGGTGGTGGCAGCACCGGCCCGGGGCCAGTCCAAAGGCCTCGGGGGGGGGCATCTGGCCCCCCGGGCCTTAGGTTGCCTACCCCTGATCTAGGCTGAAATCTTGCACCAGAGGCTACAATTCAGAACTTTACAATGTGACAGCTACATCCTTGACAGGAGAAGCAACCCTTGTAGTGAATTGCAGCAATGTGCACCCAGGAGTCTTGTGTGTTATCCTGTTGTGAAGTGGGGGTTCTTGTTGCACAATGAGTCCAGTAGTGTTTTGGTATCCATTGTGCCATGGGTCCCATAGCCCTTTGATGCCCGTAGCAAATGGAACCAATGGCACAACGGATACCAAAATTCTTTTGGCTCCATTTGTGAAATGGTCCAAGAGACATATGACCACACTTTTGGCTCTATTTGTGCAATGGTCTGAGAGACATACCTATTTCACTGCTCTCCTCCTAAGAATACGAGCATTACACAATATTGCAGTTCACCTTTATGTGATCATAGAGTTGACAATGACATAAATATCTAACAGTATGCCAGACTAATTTTTCCATGTCTCAAAAGTAACAAGTATATTGTGCATTTTGGTTGGCCAATAAAGGTATCACTGATGGATTTTTGTTCAAAAGTAACTAACATGGTTACTCTTTAGCCAGCACTAGAACCCCATGATATTCTTCCTTCATCTTTTAGTGAGGCTAAAAGTTACGTTGCAATTAACATTCGCTTGTTAATTTACACCTACCTACAATGTACTTTATTTAAACTTTTGTTATTAGGGAATAGGAACTAGTCAGAAAAAATATCCCTCATTATCTAAAGCTAGATAGTTACAAGATAGTTCCAGACAGAAAATTAACTATGGTAGCCTCTGGAGAAACTGGATGGGTGACAGTTTTCTCCACTTCTTCTATGATAAAGCTGAAAAGTAGAAGATCCAGGACAGATAAAAGGAGTATTATTTCACATAATGCATTGTTAAAACTAGATGAGAATTTTTTTGGACACAAGTACTGGCTTCCATTTCTCAAATGTCTAACCAGAGTGCTCACTTTTGTGGAGCATGGTTGTTAGTATCCATGTTTTGTAGAAACAACAAGGACTTGAAAGAAAGAAAAAACCCTGATATCTTTCCTGCTGGCAGAAGCAAGGATAGAAATTGCTCACCAATTGAGACATTTGAATGAATTATCATGCTGCAAATGGCTAGAAAGAGTGTGGTGAATAACCTTATATGAAAAAATGCAATTAAAAAATGTTATCCAATAATAATAAAAAACCCAACTTCATTGAAATTTGGGAAGTTTTTACCACCTTTGCTAACAAGAACATTTCCCCATTTAAATTGCCATTGTGTATTGTCAAGTTTTGGTTCAATTTTTTTTAATGATTTAGCTTGACTGTTGCGCTAAACCACCATTTGAGTGAATCACCCAACTAAAGTGCTCATCACCTGTTGCTGTTATACTGTTATGATGGTGGATTAATCCAGCTTTATACTTAGCCTTATCACATAATGAAATGGCTCTCTCAGTGCTGTGCTGTGGGGTTGGGAATTCAAATTTTTCTGCTGGAAATATGTTAAAGAATCCCTTTCTCGCTATGGTTCAATAACTGGTTTGAATGAGAATGTCTCATTCCACTTAATTTTGAGAATGATTGTTTGGTTTTGCAGAAGAGGGGGGGAATCCCCAAAACCAAGGCATTTTGGGTGAGCTGGTTTTGGACAATTATCCATGCCACAGGACAGATGATGGTCCAAAGTACCCCTTTAAGAGTGCCTTGGCTCTGAGAAAAATGTGTCTCTGCCATTCCAAACATTCAGTGTAGATAAAAACAAACAAACAAACAAAAAACAAACAAAAAATCCCCCCCAGCTCACTTGGCTCAGGATGCATATCTAGTGTGCCTCCATTTCTTTATTCTCCCTTTAATTCATTACATGCACAAAGAATTATACTGTTACTGGTAAACCTCTTTGGGCCCTAAACATGATATAATTTTTTTAAAAATAGAAGTAATACATTTTAAAAATAGGTGAGGAATCTGCATCTTGGTTTTATTTATTTAAATAGATGGCAGAGGATCAGAGGTCTGAGGTCATTCCTTAATCTGCCTTCTCTGTTAAAGAAGATTAGGAAAAACATAACATTTTTAGAATGTTCTTCTTTGGTTACTTGCTAAGTTACTGCTATGTGAAAAGTTAAAAGGCTATTACCTTGCAAAGTACACACACACATAAAACCACAAAATATGCTAATCTCAACTGTTTAAAATATGGCAAGGTTGCTAAGATTAATGAAACACTAGCAAACCCACTTAAAATTATGAGGGCTTCCACCACCGCTACTATTATTAGGGTTATATTACTTATGTTTATTACTGATGGTGGGGGAGCCAGTGTGGTATAGTGGTTTGACCACTGGAATCGGACTTTGGAGACCAGAACGGTGTCAAACTGCATTAATTCTGAAGTGTAGATGCAGCCTGAGTGACCTTAAGCAAATCATACTCTCTTAGCCTCAGAAGAAGATCATGGCAAAAACCCTCTGAACAAATCTTACTAAGAATACTCCATGGTAGGTTCACCTTAGGATCTCCATAAGTTGGAAATGACCTGAAGGCACACAACAACAGTGTGCACAACTGTCAGGGGTTAAGAAGCTACATTGGATTTTGGAATGTCATATTCTCCACTAAAAAAAACTGCCTCACGATGCCCCTCAATGCCCTTTAAGGGGTAAGAAGGAGATTTTTCATTTTTTGTGGCCCACTCTTTTTAGACCCAGAGAGACTTTACTTCAACAACAGTCAGAAATTGCCCCACCTCTTCTAAGAGGCATTTGGGGACTATTTTTTTCAGAAAAAAATTGTATTCTTCAGGCTACAAAAATGGGCCTGGTAGCAGTATGCAGCCCATGGGCTACAGTTTCCCCATCTGCGTACTAAACATAAGGAAGCATGCTTTGCACTCAGGATCAGATATAGGTTATAAATATATAACATATATTTATGTTAAGAGATATGGTTTATATCTCTTAACATATATTTAAATGAGGGATGTGGTGGTTTAATAGTTAAGACGCCAAATCTGAAGATCGTAAGATCAGAAGGTTGGCAATTTGAGGCCCTGGTGCTGCACGATGGGTGAGCTCCCCTCACTAGTCCCACCTTCTGCCAACTTAGCAGTTCGAAAGCATGCAAATGCCAGTAGATAGATAGGTACCACTTTGGTGGGAAGGTAAGAGTGTTCTTTGGACAACACTGTCTCTACAGCTTAATAACAGAGATGAGCACCTCCCCCTACAGCAGCGGTTCTCAAATAGTGGGGCGGGCCCCCCAGGGGGGGCGCGAGGCTCCATAAAGGGGGGCCCGTTACGGCTGGAGAGAGGGAGATTGTCCCAGCACAGCCCCAGTAGCTCTATCCTGATTGGCCAAACCCACCCATGTGATCGCGCTGGGGGGGCGCGAAATGTTTTCTTCTTTCCTGGGGGGGCGTGACAGAAAATAATGGAGAAACACTGCCCTACAGTCAGTTGCAACTAGACATTCATGTCAAGGGGAAAACCTTTACCTTTACCTTTACCTTTATATTTAAATGAAAACAGTTAATATGAAAGTAAGGGGCAAAACAGATGGCCCTGAAGGAGTGGTGTCACATCACCCCTTTGATTGCCAGGTTGGGGTCGCAACAACTGCATGTCACACTCCCAAGCTGGCATTTTCCCGGTGCAAAAAGAAGCAGCAGAAAGCCACTTCGTTTTGCACTGGGAAAAAGCTGCCTTTTCCTCCACAGCAGTAGTTTTTCTGTGCTCCTGTGGTATATGGCATCTAAATGCTTCGCCACTGGAGTCTTGAAAACCTACCACCGTGTGGTGAGTTGGTTGGCTTCCTGGTGGTTTCCCGGCAGCTGCCCCCAAGCTGCTAGGAAACTGGCATATTCTGCTGGTCTGTTTTGGCCCTTTGTTACATATATGCAGGAAACTCACACCCAGACAAAAGGCAGAGCTAATGGAGGGAGGGTGTATCTTTGATACCCTCCATGAATGAGACCAGGAATTTCAAATATAAGCACGGCCTAATGGGCCAAGCCCAGGCACATGATGGGAGGTGGTGGAGCTCAGGTATATTAATCCAAGCAGCCCCCCATCCTGCCTCTTTTCCTTGAAGGCAGCCCACCCTCACACCCTAAATTACAGTATGAACATGGTTGGTCACTTCAGGGCTGGGTAGGAATTTTCTCTCCTTTTCCCCAAGTTTTTCACCTACCCCATACTGTGTGCAGGGACTGGTAATTGTCTTTTGGTGGCTGTTAAATAGGTTTCACTGGTGCATATAGGGGGTAAAGAACTATTTGGTGCACACCAATGGTACCCCTTTGTGGTGAAAGGTTAGGCTCTTGAACAGCTTAAGGCCTAAGCAGACTGCCAGAAATAGTGCACATTAAATTGAGGCACTGCCCTGGCTCAGTGCTAGGGAATCATGGGAACTTTATTTTTTTCTGGGACATTGAGCCTTCTCTGTCAGAGAGCTCTGGTGCCACAATAAATTACAGTTCCCATGATTCCCTAGCACTGAGCCAGGGCAGTGCCTCAATTTAATGTGCACTATTTCTGGCAGTCTGCTTAGGCCCTTAGACAGGTTTGTGAAAGAACCTGCCTTTGGGGTAGACATGGGGTTTTTGCTCAACCTTACAGACTTAAGGGAGTTTAGGGTAGAGTGCCTTGGGGCCTAAGCAGACTGCCAGAAATAGTGCACATTAAATTGAGGCACCGCCCTGGCTCAGTGCTAGGGAATTATGGGAATTGTATTTTTTTCTGGGACATTGAGCCTTCTCTGTCAGAGAGCTCTGGTGCCACAATAAATTACAGTTCCCATGATTCCCTAGCACTGAGCCAGGGCAGTGCCTCAATTTAATGTGCACTATGTTAATCTCCCTAGGACTAGCTGATGATACAATTCATATCATCAGATTTACCTCAGGGTCCAGTGTTTGCACCCAAAAGGAAGGCTGAAGAAGCAGTCTGGGATTGACACCTGGCTTCAGCTGGACCTACACCAGACTTTTCACTTTAGTCAATTTCTCTCAAGATGTTGATGTTTAAGTCTTGAAGTTCAAGGGTTTAGTGTTAAATAGGTTATAGGTCAAATAAATGGCCCTTTATTCATCCAATTTATGTGTCTGGTCCCTTTATTTCTCGGTTGGGTATCAAAAGTGGTGTGTGTCAATATTTTTCCAGCTCAGAAACAAATCCCAGAAATAGTGCAAATTGAGTCCACTTTAACTGTCCTGGCTCAGTGCTAGGGAATCATGGGAATTGTATTTTTTTCTGAGACATTGAGTCTTCTCTGTCAGAGAGCTCTGGTGCCACAATAAACTACAGTTCCCATGATTCCCTAGCACTGAGTCAGGGCAGTTAAAGTGGACTCAATTTGCACTATTTCTGGCAGTCTGCAAAGGCCCAAAATGCTCAGAACCTTTGATAGAAGGTGCCATGGAGTGTCTAAAATTTTCTTTCGTCCATGCGTGTGTGTGAATCTTCCAAATGGCTGGATATCAGAAGAAAGAGCTTTTTTTCATTAAAAAACCCTATAAAAACCCTGTTTCTCTGTACTGTACCTCCCCCCCCACACACACTTTCTCTGGAAAATTTACAAACTGCCATCCTGATTTATTCTCATTTGACTTGTGAGAAAAGGAAGATTTAGGGCCTTTACAAAGTGCCAGAAATAATGCAGCTTGAGACCACTTTAATTGTCCTGGCTCAGCGCTAGGGAATCATGGAAAATGTAGTTTATTGTGGCACAGAGCTCTCTGACAGAGAAGGCTCAATCTCTCAGAAAAAACTACAGTTCCCATGATTCCCTAGCACTGAGCCAGGACAGTTAAAGTGGTTTCAAGCTGCATTATTTCTGGCAGTCTGTAAAGGCCCCTTAGATAACACAACAGCAACAAAAATGCAATGAAATGTGACAGATTGTGGATCAGGTCCTGAGTTGCATTTAAGTGGAAAAGAACTTCCACTTCATTCCTCAATAGTTTTACAATTTCTAAAATCAAAATCAAAATAATGTATACTTTCTCCTGAAGGGCCAATGAGATTGCCATCCTCTGCAATCCACTATCATCTAAATAGAAGTAGGGTTGTAGCCATAATATCTCACTTAATGGAAGAGGGGGCTTAGTAGAGCCAACATTTCCCCTCACTTCCCCATTAATTAGGGCCACTTATGCTTTGCCAATCTTTATTGAGGGGAAACAACTTTCATGTTGTTCATGTGATGCCTGTTTTTTTAAGACAGCTACCAGCAGTTTCCCGTACCATAATCCACATCATTGTGTCAAGGCAGCAGAATGGCAACAGGGTTATAAAAAGAATGCTGACATTAGCAAGCCTCTAATCCTTGAAAAGAATGAGGTGCTGTTCTAATTGGAGGCTGAAGCCTTTTTAAAATGTCTTCTTGATGGAGCAAAACAAAATGAACACATCCTTGCATGTTGGGACTAGCTGAAAAAATGTGGTAAAAACTGAGGCCCCACTTTTTCTTCAGTTTGGGATATTGCCTGGCACCCTTGGTAGCTTCTTAGCAGATTATTATTTTTCCCTCACTCTCTTCATGACACAGGAAATCCCCAAGACACGTTTTCTCTGAAACAGAGAAAAAGATCCATGAAAAAAGTTTACTTTGTACATGACTGCATTTTAATTAACAAAGATGGAATTGAAGTTGTGCTAATCTTACCAGCATCCTGGGCTGCATCCACAGTGCAGAGATCATCCAGGTTGACACCACTTTAACAGCCATGGCTCAATGCTATGGAATTCTGGGAACTGTAGTTTTGTGAGACATTTACCCTCTCTGTCAGAGAGCTCTGATGCCACAGCAAATAACAGTTCTCAGAATTCCCTAGCATTGAGCAATTCAGTTAAAGTGGTGTCAACCTGGGTGATTTCAGCAGTGTGGATGTAGCCATGAAGGAGTCTATCACACAATCCCCATTCTCACCACAATTGCATTAATGAACGGAAGTACATACATACTGCTTTGGGAGCACTTTCTGCTGCATGTTCCTTCATCAGCATGACCCTCGTGTTCTCTTCTGCCCTTTTTTTTAACCTCACCTCCATGCCCTATGCCTTGTGTGTCTGTTTCTTTAAAACACAATTCCAGAGTTATACTTATGCAGTCTAAGGACCTTATCCCACGCTGCTCTCAAAAGTGGCAAGAAAGCGATATGAGCATCATTCCAGTACTATAGCGCTATTATAAATATGGCGCTAGTGCTATAATAGCGCTATGGACCAGCTCGCGCTATTGCAATGCCCGCTGAAACCGACATTCAAAAGAATGCGAATGATGCTGCATTCCGAGCGGTTTCTTGCTGGATTCTGAGCGACATCGTGTAATCACGCGGGAAAACTGATTCTTAGCTGATTCTGAGCGACGTCGTGTAATGACACAGAAAAATATAGCGCTATAGCGCCTGATTCTTAGCGGATTCTGAGCGACGTTGTGTAATCACTCGGGAAGATATAGTGCTATAGCGCCTGATTCTTAGTGGATTCTTGCTGCTTTTGGCCCCGTGGGATAAGGTCCTTAGGATGTTATCATACGGGGCAAATCTACTGGTTAATCCACACAAATCCCAAACAAAAACTGGATTTGTGCCTCGCGTTTTCACACGACGTCACACAGAAATTGGACAGAAAGTGGACAGAAACTGGTGTTATCCGAGATCTTTTGAAATTTGGTAGTTTTGAGGAAATGCAAATGCGAAATTAAGTTAATTTTGCATTTACCATAATGTGAAAAGCAAATGCGCATTTGGGAGCATTTCCCTGCTTTTCCCATGGTTCCACGGCGAGCATTCCTCTATCTGTGCATGTGCAAGAAGATCATTTCTAGTACATTTACGGGCTTTTCTCACTTGTATGTGAACGTTAAATGCGCTTACTGGAATTTCGCAATTAAGGTAATTACGTGTGAAAGTCATTTGTGGAATCAAGGTTTCTTTTCAGTTTATTTTTGGAATGCCTCATTTCCACTTTATTATCGCTTTCTGGCCCACGTGTGATAACGTCCCATGAAAAGGAAAGAAATGTCAATGTGGTTCTGAATTAGCAAAGGAGAGGGGGCATGAAGAGAGGAGGAGACACTGACACACATGATTGCACAATCCTGGAATTTTTACAGGACTAATTTACCACACCTGAGGACTAGCAGTGTAGGCGCACTCTTGGGAGCTTATTGCCTGTTTTTTCCTCCACTGGCATGTTGTTGGCTGACCATGCTTCCAGGACAAGGCAGTGATGAGAGGGAGATAGGTTTTGTGTGATAGATATTGCCAGAGAAGTGGCGTCCTCACCCCTGTTGTCACCCAATGTGGGGAGGCTGCCGGAGGCAGCCAGAAAGGGCATGCTCGGCCTTCCCTTTGCTGCAGCAGGGACCGTCTCCTTGTGAGGAGGCCTCTATCACCACAGCAAAGCTGGGAGATGTGTGCCTGGCCTCTCCTTTACTGCAGTGACAGAGGTCTCCTCATGATGAGGCTTCTGCTGCCCCAGCAAAGCACCTGTTCTGGGGTGTCACCCACTACAGACCACAACACCAGCACTCTCTTAATGCCACTGACCAGAGACACTATTTTTATTTTGTTTTATTATCAAACTTTTATGGTGGTTTAAAAGTGTGAGAAACAGAAGGTTAACACAACAAACCCCTCCCCAGGACAAAGTGATGAAGCAAGCAGAATTCTCAAAGGTTTAGTTTCATTTTGCAAGTCCACAGAAGGAAATCAATGAGGCACACCCATCAGGGTTTTCACACAATATTTATCTCCCTTCTCCCAACCACTTTCTTCCCTACCTCATTTTCCATTGGCTGGAGCCATGATGTGCCCAAAACTTTCAGATCTTTCTTCTAAATTCCCCTTAACACAATCTCCCCCGTTCCCACGCACATCCCATGTTCATTTAAAATTTTATAGTATTTTATATCCCCAAGGTGGGTCAGTAAATATTTATAAGTCTATTACGCCTGCTCACTTTAAAACTAAGAAGCAATGAGTCTTGAACCCCAGTTGATTTTCAGTGGCTCTTTGTTTTACCAATCTCTCTAGCTTTCTATCTATCTCCTGCCTGCCAAAGCTTGACCATCTGCCTTAGAAGCTCACAGTACAACTACACTGTTCTAACCTCTTCAATAGCTGTTTCTTTGTCCTAAGTTTTAAAAAAGGAATGACACTAGTTTAGTAGTTAATTCTTTGTCTCAAAAACCACGTGTGATAAAGTCTCTACAATACTACTGAAATAATCTCTGAAGCATATGTGAAAGCCACAACTGTACCAAAGAAACATTCTGACATTTTCTGGATTATGTTCTCCATGAAGTATCAGACCGTGTTTTGGCAACATACATTTTTGTGGAGGAATGTGAAGTATTTTTTGACTGTTTACCTAAACAAGGACTTCGTAGTTGGCCACAAGAAGAATGCCAAATTGTATTAGGATGAGGATAGTGCAGCCCATGGGCTACATCTCCCCTGGTTACATCCCCTATTTTTGAGGCCTCTAGGGTTCCTCAGTTCACTCCAAATTTTTTTTAAAATAAATATTGACATCTCCATGTCCTCAAGGGACGTAGGGCACAATTTTGCTGCACCTTTGAGCCTCATGGGATATATTTTTTTAAAAAACAACAACAATGCAGGAACTCAGTTTTTTTGTTTAAAAAGAAATTCAGAGTGAGGGGGCCTAGTGAGAAGTTGCATTCCTCAAAGGTGACCTAGGGAGTGATGCTGCCCACTATTTCTTAATGGTTTCCCACCCTTGTAACAGGACAGTGTATTTATTAATCTAATCCTAAACATCATAAAACAGTGTGAAAATATTGATATGACATCCTTCAAAACTGTGCCATATGATTCCTAAAAATGGCAACAGTTCTAGATATTTCTCTGAAAGTGGTCCAAAACACAGTGCAGAAATAATCCAGTTTGAGACCACTTTAACTGCCGTGGCTCAATGCTAGGGAACTGTAGTTTTGTGAGACATTTAGCTTTCTCTGTCAGAGAGCTCTGGTGTCACAGTAAACTATAATTTCCAGGACTCCCTAGCACTGAGCCAGGGCAGTTAAAATGGTCTCAAATTGGATTATTTCTGCAGTGTGTTTTGGACCAGTATCTCTGAAATTGATCTTCAAAGATTCTAAGGAAATGAGGGTTTGAAAAAATGTATACGATCTGAAGAGAAACCAGAGTATTTGATGTTACTCCCGGTTTGAAAAAATGCCCATGAAATGAAAATGAAATGAAATGAAAAAATAAACCTAATAATTACAAATTGCATCCTTTGTTTAAGGGTGTATCTACACTGTAGAAATAATGCAGTTTGACACCACTTCAAGTGCTGTAGCCACATCCTATGGAATCCTGGGATTTGTAGCTTTACAAATTTCTTTAGCCTTCTCTGCCAAAAAGTAATAGTGTCTCACAAAAAAGATGGGTGGCACCTCACAAAACTACAAATTCAAATCTACAGAATTCTATAGGATGGAGCCATGGCAGTCCAAGTGGTGTCAAATTGCATTATTTCTATAGTACAAATGTACCCTAAGATACTGCCAAGTACAAGCTGAGCCTTCTGACTCGAGCTTATTGCTTTGCATTGCTGAGAGAGTTTACTTCAGTGGAGTTTGTGATGGTAAATTAAAAAGCATTTGCCCAGTCAGTAAAAGCACATCTAAATAATAGTAGAATTCAATTTTCAAATTAATATATTGTTTAAATGCACATATCATTTATCTTTAAAATAAAAAAAACCCAAATACTTTTAAACACTTTAAAAATAAAAATCATCTTTTTCGCAATTTTATTTTATGACAAATTTCAAACATTTTATAATTTTATTTTTATAAAAAAATAATTTTAAAAATAAAATACACACAAACATCCTCAAACATCACAGTATTGTCTTCTAAAGAGGATAATCATGAGTAGCCTTTATTTCTTTCACTAACCACCTTCTTTGAGCTATGAACTTTAAGAAGAAAAGAGTTTCTTTTACACCATCCTGATATATTCTTCATAAGGAGTAAAGAAGGCTTTCACTTTTGTATAACAATGTCTGTGGCAATGCAATGATGCCTGTCATCTCTCACCCCAGTGAAAATGATGCAGTTTGCTTGCGATTATAGACTCCTATTGATTTCCAATTTTCACCAGACATGTTCAAGTCCCTTGGGCTCTAGGCGCTTGTAGATTCTTATCAGTCTTGTAGCAAAGAAACAATGTGGTAATATAATTGGCACACTGTAGCATTAAGGCTCGCCTATTCTACTTTCAATTTAGTCCTTTATTGCAATATCTTGACAGTAGATTTCTTCTTAGTGATAATGACCTCATATGTGGTTCTCAATGACTAGGCTAAATTTTGCAAAGTATGCATGGAGGATCTTTTCAGGCTGAAGTCTCTTTACCCTCCAAATGACTCTAATGCCCTAAGCTGGTCATACAATAAAATAAAACAGCCTCACAGCAAGATCCCTCTGTTTGCATATTCTACTGTGCTCAAATCTATACCATAAACTTCCATCAAAGCTAAGAGTACACGTAGGAACATAGGCTTTAATTGAACCACAGTTTAATGACCAAGCTGTGACAAAATGAGTGCATAGAAAAGCAATACAAAATGTGATATCTCCCTGAGGTGCAAAGAACAGTATCAGTGCTGAATTTAAGGACTTTTGCGGAGAGCAGAGGAAGTACAGAGCAGTAGGTGGAAATAACAGAACGTTTTCTCACTGTTTATCACTATGAGTTTAAATTGACCATTAGTAGGTAGTGCAGTTCGTCTGCTGATCTCACTGCCTCCTGATTGTATAACCATGGATAAATGTGGTGACATTGGTGAACTCTCTACAATAGCTGTGGAAAGACAACTGTGGAGAGCCAACATGGTGTAGTGGTTTGAGCATTGGACTATGACACTGGAGACCTCAGCCATGGGAACTCACTGGATGACCTTGGGCAGGTCATACTTTCTCAGCCTCAGAGGATAACAGTGGCAACTCCCCTCTGAAGAAAATTGCCAAGAAGGTTAATCTTAGGGTTGCAATACGTGTGCATGTTTAAGAATTGTGTCCATCCTTCACATTTCCTCACAGATTCTAAGATCATGCTGTCCTCATCTGTTATGCAGATGCCTTTTCCTAGTCAATCCTACCTGTTTGGATCCGAGCTTGCAAAAGTTGGCCAGAATCCTGTATCAGCTACTTAGCAAAGTATGCTTAACTAAAGCCTGCATCTGCACTGCAGACATAATACAGTCGGACACTGCTTTAACTGCCTTGGCTCAATGAGATGGAATTCTGGAATTTGTAGTTTTGTGAGGCACCAGCAGAGAAGGCTAAATAGTTCACAAAACTACAAATCCCAGAATTCCACAGCACTGAGCCATGGTAGTTAAAGCAATGTCAAATTTCGGGGGGTTACAGACTGCCAGAAATAGTGCAAACTGAGTCCACTTTTAGGGTTAGGGTTAGGGAATCATGGGAACTGTATTTTATTATGGCACCAGAGCTCTCTGACAGAGAAGGCTCAATGTCTCAGTAAAAAAAAAAAAATCCTATGATTCCCTAGCACTAACCCTAACCCTAAAAGTGGACTCAATTTGCACTATTTCTGGCAGTCTGCAACCCCCTTCATTATTGCTGCAGTGCAGATGCAGCCTTAGGAATCTCTTTTGGTCTGACCAATCCAAACCTGATGGAAAGATTATTCACTTGAATGCTTCTATCCATTACACTTAATAGATTGGCTCTAAAGACATTCTCCAGCTTGCAAGAACAGGTCTTCTTTGAAGGAAACATCCTTGAAGTTTCAACCCAGAGGAAGCATTTCTGAATTCAAAAGGAGGTGGTTTTCACTGATTCCTTTTTCTCCTGTGTTATTCCATAGGGGTCCATAATCTTCTAAAGCAGATTTTTTTGGGCAAATAAGAGGCTTTGGGGAGAAGGGAAGAAAATTGCATCCACCCACATCCATGTACGGGAGCCAAGACCACCCTTTCCATGTATGGAATATCTATATATTTATTGCTGGATACCTCAGGATAGCTAGGAAACAAACTGAACTACCACATAAAATCTGAAACAGATCTGATATTGATCATTATTATACGTTGTGGCAAAGAGCATTTTCTACATAAAATTAGAGCTGGAAAGGAGGAAAGCATTCTGTTTTTTTAAAAAAACTGTTGCTAGGGAAAATCATCATGTGTTCTTGTAAAAGGGTAAACAGGTGTTTCCTAAGCTCATTTTCCAAACCATTAATGATTTTATATACCTCAGCATACCTTCCACTCAGCCATCACTTGTCTAAACTGAAGAGCCCTAATCTCTTCCATGCAAGTCTTAGTATTTAGAGCAGCTGTTCCAGCAGAAAACAAAACTCTTCTCATTTTGGTCTTATAATACCTCTACCCAACCCCCTAAATTTTAAACTGACAACACAGGCCATGAACCTCAGCTGAAGAGTAATTCATGATAAAGATCAAAGCAATTATGTAATGTTCTGGAGAAATCAAAGCCAATATGTTCCTATTTACAGCTAGAGAGTGCACAGCATTTACTGTTGATTTAGAGACTTTGTGAGAAGATGAGGCATCATAATTATATAATGCCTATTTTACATAACAGAAGCAAAGCTGGTGCTTTTTGTATCCCTGCTGAACAATGCTATTTGGCATTGTGATGGAGTCTGTCTAACAATAGGAACATGATTTGGCATCAGCAAATATTCAATTTGTTTAAGGACAGATTATTTGTTGGGTTCCCCCCCCCCCCCCCCCCCCGCTTTCTCACCAATACTATATCTACTGACTTCACTTTAGTGACATCTTAAAGGGATGGGCTATTTTTTGTTTTGTTTTGTTTTCTAAGATAAATTTTGGATTTAAGTACAACATAAATACGGTATATCTGTAGAATTATACAACCTTATAACCACCATTGTGTGATTGCCTGAGTGTTGGACTAGGACACTGGGAGACCAGGGTTCAAATTTCTGCTTGGCCATGGAAACCTATTCCATGAACTTGGTCAAGTCATACACTCTCAGGAGTTTATCGCAATTCCCTTTTCCATCCTTCCTCCTGACCTAGGTGCAGGATGAACATTTTAAGCACTGATTTAATTACATGCCTCAGTGCCCAGGTCAGAGGCATCTGTATCCCATCATGGCATCCCATACCCGATCCGGACTTCTCCCACACTTTTTGAAAGAATGGAATTTTCCCATTCTTTTCTAAAGTACAGGAGAGGTCTGGATCGGGTATGGGATGCCGTGATTGGGTACAGGATGCCTCCAGCCTGGGCACGGAGGTGTGCAATAAAATCCGTGCTAAAATTTTTTCATCCCATGCCTAGGTCGGGAGGGAAGGGCAGAAAAGCGCAGTGTGATAATCACCTCAGTCTCAGAGGAAAGCAAAGGCAGACCTGCTCTGAATAAATTCTGCCAAGAAAGCATTGTGGCAGGTTCACTTTAGGGTCACGATAAGTCAACAATGATGTGAAGGAACACTACCACAACAACACAACCTCCCTTGTCCCCTGCCCCCTCCATGGTCATAATTAGGCACTACCTTTTTCTTTTCTTTTTTTTAATTTTAATTTTTATTAATTTTTTTTAAAAAACCTGACACATAATTGACGACTACATAATCAACAAACATTACACACTAAACCACAAACAAAACAAAACAAAGAAAAACAAGACAAGACAAAAAAACACAACTTTTTTTAAAAAAAACTTCCAATTGAACAAAGATTTTCCATTAGCCCGCTTAATTTAAACTTCATTTTAAAAATCACTGTTTAATCTAACACCCCACGTTTTATTTAAATATATCAATGTTTTGAAATTAATTAATGTTTTGTTTTACGTACACATACTATGCCATGACTACTATCAGTATTTCTGTTTAAAGATATCCCAACTTGACTCTTAATCCAAATAAATAATAAAATAAGAATCTACCTCTGATTTCCAATAATTCACCAATGGCATCCAAATATCTTTAAATACTTCTTTCTCATTTCTTAATGTCCAAGTTATTTTTTCCATTTCCATAATTTCTAAGATTTTTTTCTAACCAAATTTTTGGTACAGGAAGAAAAAAATAGAATTTTTTTTGGAAGATTGATATTTTACTTAATTTCAGCAGCGAGAATTATTTATGCAGCAAAATGGAAAACCAAAATAACCCTTGATAAACGGGATTGGTTAGGCACTACCTTTTTCAAATCCGTGCATGATGCAACACCTACAAATGCTCCAAATATGTATCCAAACAATGATCAATTTCCTTGCAAAAACAATTTCCCTCCAAATAGCAATTCAAACAGTGATCGGTTTCTCCATAAACACAACAAAAACAAATATTAGTACGCTGACATCAGTACGCTGATGACACCCAAATCTATTTCTCCATATCTCGTTCGTCGGCCTCGAATTCCACTGGCATCTCCTCTCTCAATGAATGCCTTGGGTCGGTAATGGGCTGGATGAGGAAAAACAGATTGAAGCTGAATCCAGACAAGACAGAGGTGCTCACGGTACAGGCCCCGAAACCAAGAATTGGGTTGCAACCTCCAGTCCTGGATGGGCTCACGCTCTCCTCCAGTGACTGTGTTCACAGTCTGGGGGTGCTCCTTGACTCATCGCTCCTGATGACAAATCAGGTTAATGCGACGGTCAGGAGCGCCTGTTATCAGCTTCGGCTGATACGCCAGCTGCGCCCTTTTCTGGAAGTAGGGGATCTTGAGACTGTTGTGCACGCGTTGGTAACCTCACGCCTCGATTTCTGTAATGCGCTCTACATGGGGCTACCCTTGTGCTTGGTTCTGAAACTGCAATTGGTTCAAAATATGGCAGCCAGATTAATATCTGGCACATCTAGGGGGGACAATATTACCCCTATATTAAGGTCCCTCCACTGGCTTCCTGTTAGTTTCCGAGCCCAGTATAAGGTGTTGGTTATC
The DNA here is from genome assembly GCA_026167975.1 of Phrynosoma blainvillii. Lineage (NCBI taxonomy): Eukaryota > Metazoa > Chordata > Lepidosauria > Squamata > Phrynosomatidae > Phrynosoma > Phrynosoma blainvillii. The sequence continues at coordinate 191,484,525 of JANUYF010000004.1, read as the reverse complement.
ACCTTTAAAGCCCTAAATGGCTTGGGTCCAGGCTATCTTAAGGACCGCCTCCTCCCGTATAATCCTCCCCGCACCCTCCGGTCCTCTGGGAGGAATTTGTTACAGCCTCAAAAAACGAGGCTGGTGACGACCTCCCAGAGGGCATTTTCTGTAGTTGCCCCCAAACTGTGGAATGGCCTGCCAGAGGAGATCCGTCAATTGTCATCACTTGACAGCTTCAAGAAAGCTGTCAAGACGGATCTCTTCCGGCAGGCCTTCCTGGATTAATCTACCAGCTCTGACTCCAGAATCTCCCTCCGAGATGCTCCCCTTCTGTTGACCAGGTTCTCTTATAAGCCTGCATTTATATACCTGCCATACTTTCTTCCTTTTGTATTGTTTTGTGTTTTTATATATGGAGGAATCCATTTTTTATATCTTGTTTTAATTTGGAATTGGTTTAATAACTTTTTAAGGGGGGGAGGGGGAGGAAATTGTTCTTAACTGTTTCTGTTTGATTTTATGATGTAAGCCGCCTCGATTGCGCTCAGAGGGGCGGGGTATCAAATAAAAATTATTATTATTATTATTATTATTATTATTATTATTATTATTATTATTATTATAATATTACATAAGAGTATGTTATGTATTCATAATAAAGTCACTGCACTGAAACATGGAAGCAGAAACATATTGTGTGTGTTCCCAGGACGCCCCAACTGAGTGTTGCATTCAAGCCTACAGGAGAAGCAGAAATTCAGATTCTATTCTAGTAAATTTTCCAAACAAACCAAGCAAACACTCTTTTCTCTTGCCTTGAGATTCAGATGATTTACCCAAGGATATCTTTTAAAATCTGATAACAGCTTGAAAATATAAGGTGTCTTCCTCTTTTCTGTAGTTGTAGATCAACTTTTCTCCTCCTATTGCCTTCAGTTACTACAACAACCTATACATCTATATAGCTCAGGTCCAGATTATTTGAAGGGTGTATTCTCCCTTAACTGCAATAAGAGAAATAGTGAAAAAGAAATCACTAGGAACAGATGATATTCCAATTGAACTCCTGCAATCCACACTGACAGAGTCAACTCTAGTGCTAACCAATACATGTCAGCTTCAATACTGTCTTCTGTTTCAGAGGGCCTGAGTAACTTTGGTGACAGTCTCCCTAGGCTAAAAGAAGTGATGCTGAATCCCAGATCAGTCAGTACAAAAAGTATATGCCTTCAGCAGCTGTGCAAGATCTTTAAGATGGTTCTTCTTTGGTGCTACCACCATCAGAAGTGGTTGGTTGAAAAATGACTGCTGGAACACATTTTGGGACCCGGGCTACATCCAGGCTGTACTCTGCTGGCAGATTTGGCAACAAAAGCCATGCGATAGGATCCGGATGCAGCTCAAATTAGACTTCAATTCTGGAGAGGTATGATGGGTTTTTAAGATGTCCAATAATATCCTCAGAGCTGCATTACAGCAGGTGTCCCCAAACTTTTTGATCTAGGGGCTGGTTTGCTGGTCCCCAGATCTCCGGGGGGCTGGAGGCGCACGCACATGCGCATGACTCAGGCGCCATTTTGGAAAACAAAATGGCGCCGGAGTAGTGCGCTTGTGCGCGCGCTGTGGGGCGCCATTTTGTTTTCCAAAATGGCACCCGGAGTCATGTGGATGCCATTTTGGAAGACAAAATGGTGGCCAGCGGTGCATGCGAGCGGTGGTGGCGGTGGCTGCAGGACCGGCCACGGGCCAGTAGGAAGGCCTCAACGGGCTGGGGCCGGCCTGCGGGCCGTAGTTTGGGGACCTCTGCATTAGAGATACATTTAGGAGCTTGCAATGCTCATCTTAGAAATTTGTATTGCACAAGTTCTAATAGTGCACAGTTGGAGAGAGGTCCCAATTGGGATCCATAAAGCAGTTGTGCAACTGATTTGGCTTCAAAAAGTTTGAGTGCCGCTGATATATAGTGGCCTCCTCTTGTCATAAAAAATTTAAGGATGGCTTTTGAGCTCCTCTGTGCATTACCTGCAGCATAGTCCCCATATGCTTTCCTACTACCAGTAGAATGAAGGATTACCCCCAGATATTTGAAACAGGAGACTTGTGGCCATATATTAGACTCCTGAACTTCCTGAAGAAGGAGGCTGGGTTACCTCCCTCTACTGTTTCCTTTTCACCAAGAGACAAAAACATTTATTTGGACAGGACTTTGACATATAAGGTGGTCTGCTGTTGGAAGGTGTTTAACTACTTAGGTGAGAACTTGAGCTGCATCTACACTGCAGAATTTATGCAGTTTGACACAGCTTTAACTACCATGGCTCAATGCTATGGCATTCTGGGATTTGTAGTTTTGTGAGATATTGTCCTTCTCTGTCAGAGAGTGCTTATTCCACAACAAACAACAAATCCCAAGATTCCACAGGATGGAGACATAACAGTTAAAGCAGTGTCCAACTGCATTAATTCTGCATTGTGGCAGCAGCCTAAGGCGACCAATATTTTATTGCTGTATTTTAATATTTCTAGTATTCCTCTGCCAGAAAGCTCTGGTTCCCCACCAAACTAGAATTCCCAGAATTCCATAGCATTGAATCACAACAGTTAAAGTGATGTCAACCTGGATTATTTCTACAGTGTGGATACAGCCCTAGTCATTTAAAACACTTCTTTTAGATTATCCTACTACTTGTTTTCTTCTGTGCCATGCTAATTGTCAGTACTCCATATATTTGGAAAACATAGACCTAATTTAGATTAATGTTGACTGTCTATTAACATTGACTCATCCAAAGCTGCCTTGATTTTGGCATCCTTCCCAACATGTGCCCCATAGGAAAATAGTGCAGGATGAAAGTCATCTCCCATTACAGTTCCAGCATGCCAACACATACATACAGAGATTAAGGTAATACGAGAGAGCACCCCAGGCTCCAGCTTTAACAAATTAACTGATGGATTATGTCCTTAGAAAGTGAATAGGGGGTTTGCAGACTGCCAGAAATAGTGCAAATTGAGTCCACTTTTAGGGTTAGGGTTAGTGCTAGGGAATCATGGGAACTGTATTTTATTGTGGCACCAGAGCTCTCTGACAGAGAAGGCTCAATGTCTCAGAAAAAAAACAATTCCCATGATTCCCTAGCACTAATCCTAACCCTAAAAGTGGACTCAATTTGCACTATTTCTGGCAGTCTGCAACCCCCCAATGACCAAATGAGATATGTCATTTCAAAATGCAAAGTTACCAAGAGGCCATGTCAGCCATGCTCCATGGTTCAACATGTTGCTCATTACTTTCCTCCAGATATTTAATTAGGGCATGATGCCAGCCTTTTCATCTGAATCCTTTAGTCCCTAATGATAAACAATATGACCAGGAAAGGTAATTTTTTAAACCACAAAACCACTAAAACTGATAACAACATCTAGTTCCAAATACAAATGAAGACACAAAATATCGAAAGCTGAACACTCTCCAATAGCTTTGGTGGTGTCCTCATGTCTGACACCAGTATCTAATGAAGCAATTCAAATTTACAGAACTAACAGATATCAGCCAGCAATAGGGGGTGCCTCCAGTGTGAAAAGTGAGGGTTCTGTTTGCAGAAGAGGAGCCATATTGGGTAGGAGATGGGATGCTTCATCTTTTTTCTTGCCCACCACTTTGATCTTCCTTCACACCTTCGCAACTGTTTCCTCCCAATTTTCTAATTGCAGGTAGGAATGCAACATCATGCCTCAGTTTTTAATTCAGATGCCTGGTATTTTCAAATGAAGGCACAGTTGTATACTGAACCACTGGTTTTCTGGCTTAGGCTTGTGGAAGTTATAGTCTGGCAATTTCTGAAATGCCTCACATCACTGAAAGAAAGGCACTCTTCTGGTGGGGGGGGCATCATCACTCAATGGGAGAGCAAATTATTTGTAGGTTCTGGGCTCTGGCATATCTAGTTTAAAGAATCAGCATGCATTACTTTTCAAATGAGGTTCTCTATTTGGAGGGAGAGAAGGCAGGCCAACTCCATAGGGAGCCTAAAAAATATTGTATTTAGTCTTTTAAGGGGGGGTATTGTATTACTGTTGTTGTTGTAATGTATGTTTTTAATTTGGATCTTATATTTGTAAGCTGCCTTGATTACTCAGGCAAAAGGTGGGATATAACAAATAAATTTATTATTATTATTATTATTATTATTATTATTATATTTGCTCCGGTTGGCTAGCGAGTATGCGTAAGCAGGGATGACCTGTGGCTATTCACAAAGGCAATTAATGTAAAGATTTGTTTAAATGACAGCAGATAAACAGGGAATCAAGTGTCTCAGATGAAAGTGCTATATATCAGAATTCAGAGGAAAATCAATGGATTTCAAAGAAAATACAATGTAATGGTTGAAATAAGTTCGATTCAATAGTAAGTTGTCTCTTACATAAAGGATTTATAACATGCAAAATTAGCCACAGTTGGCCATTTACACTACATTTGCCTCTAATGTTCTACCAGCTCTCTGCTTAAAGCTTACTCTGCTTGCAGCTGTTTAACAGTTTGTCCCAATTAAAGACTTATATCTACAAATTCCAGGACTTAGGTGAAGATTCATGAAGATTCATATGGCAAAAAATAGTCCAGGGAGAAAAGGTGAGAGTGGGGGTAAAAATAAACAACTAATCAGGCCTGGCTGTTACCAGGAGAAACTAAATAAAATAAAATTAAAGAAGCTAAGCTGTGCAAAAGTTTATGAAAGACTTAACTCATAAAAAACTGAATTGTTTCTCAAAATCAGTTTAAAACAGAACAGTAAGGCTTCAAGGCTCAAGAGTAACATAAATGAATTGCGTATTTATACTTGGGTCCTATCTCCAAGATATTTCATTATGTATATACAAATATTCCAAAATCATGCACACACAAACACACACAAAAATCCAAAACACTTCTGGTCCCAAGCATCTTGCATAAGGGACTCTCAGCCTGTACTTATTTTGCATGCTAGAGTGCTGTGCTTTGTGAACACATACTGGACCTACTAGGCTGCTGTAGTCATCCTGCTGCAGTGGCTGATGGGCTAAGTTGTATCCCTTGTGGGCTAAATGGCAGTAGAGTGCAATTGTATTTGAATTGTAGAATCACAGAGTTGGAAGAGACCACAAGGACCATCCAGTCCAACCCCCTGCCATGCAGGAAAACCGTTTTAAAATTTCTGGTTTGTGACCATAGGCTGAAAATTCTGACAAAAGTTTAAATACACAGAATCATGGGCCTGTAATGCAACTATAAGGAATCTCCTGACCTAATTTTCAATGTATCTGGTATTTACCACTACTATATAATAAGAGATAAGACATATCCACAGGATGCAATATAGATCCCTTGAAACTGATGGGACTCCCCACCACCACCACCACACACACACTGATGGTGTTTGAATTCCATTCATAGTCTTTATTGCAGAACATTTTGGTAAATGATAACAGTGCTATATTCTACAAATATAAATGAAGTTGTAAATGGTAGCTGAGGAAATTAGAAAGGTTTCACCACTTTGAAGCAAAAAATGATTGTTTCTCCTGGTTCCTAGTGGCTTAACGGTACACCAGCTCCCAGACAGTTCTCAAAATGAAATACATCTGGGTATGTGAACTGCTCAGGTACCAGAGCTTCAGCCGTTGGCATTTTGTGATGCTTAGGTAATAACCAAATAACTGTATTTCTGTCTGGGGGCAAAACAAGGAATGAAAAGGGGTGGGGAAGGAGAAAGGAATTACTGAACAGAAAGAGGAGTGGGAGGTGGGAATAGTGGACACAAAACCCAAGTGCAATTTGAGACATTGACATATTTGGTGATAAATTGTGTCTTTATAAAAGGAGGCCCATAGAACTGAAAAAATGTTATATTAAGTGCAGTGCAGTTCTTTCAGGAGTTCACTTAGCTTTACATGGAGTGACTATGGCATGAATGCTAGGATAAAAATACACCACTTATATTGGGAGGGAGAGAGAGAGAAAGAATGAAAGAAAGAGTACACATGAGAATTATAGATGGATGGTATTTATATTCCTTTCATTGCAGACCCATCTTTGGTACAAGAGCTAGATTCAACATATTGCCAAAAATGGAATAATAATTCACTGTTGAGCAGTGAGTTTACAGTATGCTCCCTGTACACAGCATTTATTTGGCAAAGCCCCCTGCAGTCTTTTGCCTTTCATGGCAACTGGCTTCTATCAGTACTGACATCTTCCAGATGTTAGTAGCTTTGATTCTGTCCCCCTCCATTTCCCCCTCCCTCTCTTTTCCCATGCTGCAAATGAGTTGGCATGGAAACAACTCTTTTCTGGCAACATGACATACAATTCAAGCAAAATGCATTTAGCACAGATGAATAGTTCAAGAATATGCCTCTAACAAAAGTCATTCTGAAAGCCCTGCTTTGCATTTGTTGGTGTTCATGACAACCTTCCAAACAGAAGTCTAGAAATCAAATATATTTCAAGGACACATGTTTTGAGCCTTTCAATGTTGTTCTTTGGAGGATCCCTAAATCTATTTATTTAATCAATAATGGGATATAAAGCAACATAATATGAAGCCTGAATATGAACAGTTAATAGCAGCCCACGCAAAGAGGCTTCTATGAAAAGAGAACCTTGATTATATTAAGTCCCTTATCTATGAATTTGACTTACAACCAAATAAAAAATAGTATATTTCATAGAATCATAGAGCTGGAAGAGACCTTAAGGGTCATCCAGTCCAACTCCTTGTCACACAGGAATATACACTCAAAGTACTTCCAACAGTTGGCTATCCAGTCTCTGTTTAAAAATCTCCAAAGAAGACCGCCGTGCTCCAGGGCAGTGTATTTCACTGTGAAGCAGTTCTTACCACCAGGAAGCTCTTCCTAATGTTTAGGTGGAATCTCTTTTCCTGTGATTGATTCCATTGTTCTGTGTCCTAGTCTCCAGAGCAGCAGAAAACAAGCTTGCTCCATCCTCAACATGGCACCCCTTCAAATGTTTAAACATGGCTATCATATCACCTCTTAACCTCCTCTTCTCTAGGCTAAACATACTCAGCTCCTCAAGCCACTCCTCACAGGGCATGGTTTCCAGACCTCCTGCCATTTTGGTTATCCTCCTCTGGACATGTTCCATCTTGTCAATATCCTTCTTGTATTGTGGTACCCAGAATTGGACATAGTATTCCAGGTGAAGCCTGACCAAAGCAGAAAAGAGTGGTACTATCACTTCCTTTGATTTAGATACTATACTCCCATTGATGCAACCTAGAATTGCATTGGTAAAATATTTACACATTTTCAAATAACAATATAGTATAGGCAAAGATCCCACCCTGTATTTAAGAAAAATGATTTTCTGGTTTCTGAGAAACGGAGAATCAAATGAACCAAAGTCTGTGGTAGATTCTCTAACTATATTCCACTAGTATTAGAATCACATTCTCTCAGATGACTTTCATTATGGTCTTTTCCTCAGCATCCAACCATACATGGAATGCAGCAGGCTGCCTGAAGACCACAGGCAAAAAGTACTTCCCCCTTTGGAATAAAAAAAAAATGACAGATGAGTTTATGGACATGTTTGGAATTATGAATGAGATGATTTGGAACATGGAGTATATAACAGGAGGCACCAATTTCCAAGTGTTTACTTCATTTGTCACATTCCACTGGAATCTGGGGGATGCTCCTGAAGTTTAGCAGGAGACCTTGGAGATATACTCTGCACCTGGTGAAAGATGAAGTAGATAGCACAAGACTTGGATAGTGACCTAAAGCAGATATGTATTGGGTACTACATTTTGCATTCTCTTAAGTGCCCAGGACTGGGCATCATTGTGATCCCTTGTTGAGGTCATATGGAGGCTGCTACCCCAAAAGTGATGGAGTCTTTTCAGAGAAAATTCAACAAAGGGGCCTTCTTTTTCTAGTGGAGAAAAAAACCCTAAGAATGTTGTTCTTTACAAAGTATCTTCTGGGGAAAAAAATCAGCTCAACAGAAATGTAAAATTTCAGTATCAATTTTTCTAGTACTAAAAGAGTTTTAAGAGTCAGTGTGGTATAGTGGTTTGAGCACTGGACTATGACTCTGGAGACCAGAGTTCAAGTTCCTGCTCAGCCTGGAAACCCATTGGGTGATGCTCGGCAAGTCACACACTCTCAACCTCAGAGGAGAAATACAGAGAAATACCTTCACAGTTTTTATTAGGAAGCGAGTCAGGCCCGGTGCAAGTCCAAACTCTTCTGAGGCAGAGGGAGATATGCTGTCACCACAACTACTACCTGTTGTGCCATAGCTTCAATGCCTCTGAGACAAAGACAGAGGTTAGGCTTTGTAGAGAACTGCACCATCTGCACAGAGGCGCTTCTTTCTACAGTTCCTGCTGGATTCATATGTGTGACTCTGACACAGATGCTCTCTTAGGGCTCTGAGGACCCTTTCCTGGGTTCAAGTTGAGTTGGGAGAAGTGCTCACCAGACATTTGGCCCAGAAAAGTTCTCCAGAGTGGTGAGGGCCTTCCTGATAAGGTGAGAGTAGTGTGGCTTGGAACTCCTCAAACTCCAACTGATCTGGGCACCTTGCCCTGCCTAAAACAAAAGCTACCCCTGGTTAGATCCAAATATTTTTATATAGAGCAGGGGTAGGCAACCTTTCCCCTTTAAGGGCCGAGGGACTTCAGCTCCCAGAAGCCTCAGCCATGTTGGCCAATAGTCCCATGTTGGCCAATAGCTCCTGGGATTCTGGGAGCTGAAGTCCCTCGGCCCTTAAAGGGGAAAGGTTGCCTACCCCTGATATAGAGAGTTATAGAAATATTCATGGCAAGAATATCTACAGTTGAATTAGCTGAATGCTGTGACCTTTCTAGCTTAAAGACATGTGTTTTTATGACACTGTCAGAGTAACTACCACCTCCTTCTGCCACAGCATCCTTAGCATGTCATTGGCCTACTGTAGTATTATATATAATGCTATATACCGTGTTTTCCTGAAAATAAGACATACTCATAAAATAAGTTGTAGCAGGATTTGTAAGCATTTACGCAATATAAGCCCTACCCCCAAAATAAGACATAGGGCCCACGCAGACAGTGTGGCTTTTCTGGGCTGCCCCTGGGAGCAGTGGATCAGGGCCACAGCAACCACATGCCGCAGCCCAATCCTCCTTTTTCCTACCCCCCAGCAGCTCAAAGGCTGTTCCTTTTGGGGGCAACAAAAAGCTGGCCATTGAGCCACCACCATGGCTCTTTTCTGGGCTTCCCCAGGGAGTGGCGGATCCACTATTCCCGGGGCAGTCCAGAAAAGAGGCGCTGCTGTGGCTCAAAGGGTTGCTGCCCCAATTTCCTTTTTGCCACCCCCAAAAGAACGGCCCAAAGGGCTGTTCCTTTTGGGGGTAGAAAAAATCTGGCCTTTGAGCTGCCATCGTGGCTCTTTTCTCAGCCGCCCCTGGGAGCGGAGGATTGGGGCTGTAGCAAACACACACAGCGCCCTTGATCCTCCTTTTTGCCACACCCAAAAGAGTGGCAAAATGCCGCTCCTTTTGGGGGCAGCAAAAAGCCGCCCTTTGAGCCACTGCCATAGTTCTTTTGCACCCTTTTGGTACAGCGTGTATGCACGCTGCACAAAGAGGGTGCCCTGACACCACGCACCCTGTAGATGGGTGCACGGCATCAGGGTGGAGTCAGGAGAAATAAGTCATCCCCTGAAAACAAGCCATACTGTGTCTTCCTGGGGAGAAATAAATATAAGACAGTGTCTTATTTTCGGGGAAACACAATAATGCTCTCTCCGTGTGCTCAATATCTATCTGAATTTCTATCTTAGTCATTCAGACTACTTTACCTAAGATGTACAAGTGAGTGTCAAGGATATGGTGAATGTATTTTGAAGCCTCTCTTGGCTTATATTATATGGAACATCCCAGTTGCAAGTAATCTTAACAGACTCCATTAATTTTACTGATATCTGAGTGCAATGTGTTTTCTTCCCCTAGTGAACACATTTTGATGATAAATTGCCCTTTGGAAGGAAGCTCAAGTAGGATTTTGTGTGCATGCATGTGCAATTTGTGCTATCCATTTTGATTATGCTGATGTTAATGTGCTGCTGCATCTTGTTGCTGTTTGGATTTCCTTGGACAGCACAAAACAAATACCCACACAGAAAGTAAAAATGTCTGCTGAGCATTGATACTCACTTGTTCAATATACTGCTTGCCTAAAAATGTGTTTTCTATATTTGGAATAGTATGATTGAGAGTTCACTCTTGGTTTGTGCAGATGACAGTATTGACATGGATACATTTCATAACAGTGTTGTGGGGGAATCTAAACAGGTCAAAGTTATAGTTTTTATGACTGACAGTAAATTCTCTATCCTCATGATGTGCACAAACATCCTATGTCATTGTAAGCATTGCCATAGTCTTGTACTATCACATCACCCTTTCCTTTGCACTAGAAAAGCAAAAATGTAAAGTTGTTCTTACTGCAGATGCTTCTTTAGGGTGCATGTTTTGCCATCCCCTGATCCCTGCTACTTTTGTAACCTGTCCACCACATATTGGCAACTACTAGTCTTATTAGCAAAGTCTTCCCTACCCTCATTCTCATGGTCACATTTTCTATCCAACTTGACCACAGGGAATGTGTGGCTGTGTGTAACTTTCCAATGCATCTGAGGAAGTAGGCTCAAGTCTATGGACGTTATCACACGGGGGAAATCTGCTGGTTAATCCACACAAATCCCAAACAGAAACTGGATTTGTGCCTCACAATTTCACACGATGTTGCACAGAAACTGGTGTTATCCGAGATCTTTTGAAATTCGGTAGTTTTGAGGAAATGCAATTGCGAAATTAAGTTAATTTCGCATTTACCGTAATGTGAAAAGCAAATGCGCATTTGGGAGCATTTCCCTGCTTTTCCCATGGTTCCACGGCGAGCATTCCTCTATCTGCGCATGTGCAAGAAGATCATTTCTAGCACATTTACGGGCTTTTTTTCACTTGTGTGTGAACGTTAAATGCGCTTACTGTAATTTTGCAATTAAGGTAATTACGTGTGAAAGCCATTTGCGGAATCAAGATTTATTTTCGGTTTATTTTCAGAATGCCTCATTTCCACTTTATTATTGCTTTCTGGCCCACGTGTGATAACGTCCTATGAAAGCTCATGCTACCAGCATCCACAAACACACTCTCTGGGGAGCTAAAGAAAGAACCATTTGGGGGAGGAGGGAGGAGGACATCCATTGTGGTAGGAGGGAAGTCACACTCTCTCAATAGACTGGACCCGCATGCATATCCCAGAATGTTACATTCCAGATGCTGCCATCTTATCTTGGATTAGCAGGGTAGGGTAGATTGGAGGTTAGCAGCATCCCATGTGGTGGGGTTTACTCTTGGTCCTGCTCAGATAGAAGAAGCTTCCACTCCTCCAGGGAGGCCAGCCAATGGAGTGCCCTCCTCTCAAAACCACAGGTGCTTATGGCATCTGCACCTGTCCCCTAAGCTGACTGTTTTTGGCTACTACAAGTTCCATGTTCCCCTGCCCATCTTATGTTCCACAGCTTTGCCTGGCTCTCTAATGTTCTCAACTCCTCTGCTGTCTGTCACCTCCTCATACTGTTCTGTCATCCTGAAATGTAATGAAAGTTCACTAGATTATTTCTTATATGCTATTGCCAGAGATTCTTCACAATACATGACAAGAAATGCAGTGTTAATTGTGCCATGAAAGCTTATGTGGCCTTTTTCACATTTGGGAATGTGAGATATGTGTACATCTGTGTTAGAAAGAGGCACATATATGTCTAAGTAAGAAGATTTGCTGATGTGTGAGTTGTCTCCTCTTCAAACCATACATGGAGCTTCTGCCTCTCTTCTTTGCCACATCTCCCTCCAGAGAGAGCCAATCCACCTCCCTCCCACTGAGCAAGAAGCAAAGACTATGGAAGTACATTCTACCACTGCTAAGGGATTTCCCCAAGGGAGACATGAAGTGAAGGCACATTAAACAAAGATGGAATTGGCAATGTTTTGGGCCAGGGAATGAGGTGGGCAGCACTGATAGTGGCACCCTGATAGGGTCATCACACAGAATTTCTCTCATCCCAACAATTCCCTCTTTCAGAGAACTATAACAATTGAAGAAGTGTATGAAAGATTAAGGGCCATCCATCATAGGAACAATGGGAACTTTCATAATAATTACTATGAATTGCTACAATGGTTTAAGAATCAGTATGATACTTTTTTTTAACAACAACAACAACAACAACAAAAAAGCAGGAGCATGACTAAGAAAAGTATGTATCTCTGTGTGACAAGTGTGTGTGTTGTGTGTGTATAAAAGAGAGAGGGAATGAGAGGGAGAGTTTGGACAAGCTACATTATAACTTCCAGAATCCTTTGGCCTACATGGCCATTGCATTCTGGGACTCATAGTCCATAATTAACAAACAAACAAACAAAATATCCAAGCATGTATAAATGATGCTTTATTGAACTGTAAGATACTGAAATCTTTGCCCCTCACTCCACCTCCACTCACTTCCAAAAAATCCTTACTTACAATAAGGGACCAATTCCACACAGGTGCATGAATTCTGACTTTAAAAAGAAAAAAGGAATCTTTCCCCCCCTCCCTTGCCTATTTTGAAAAAGTTAGCATGCAGAGGTTTCTCAATATAATAATGATGTAAAGAAAGCTCCAATAATGGTACAGTATATCAGTTTTATAGACTACCAAGATACCCATTGGAAATTAAAGCATACATCTTTATTTTATGACTTTCTACTCCTGACTGGTGTGTTTTTGAAGTACTGGCAGTAACAGCAAACAGTATTTCACACCAACATTTTGCTCTGTACTCTGGGCTGAAATACTACAGCAGAATAAAGCTTTCAGGTAAGGCACTCTTGAAAAATAACCACACAGGTGGGTCAGAGTTAGGGAAGCAATGAGGCAAAGCTTCAATGGATCTCTGTAATAATGCTTTTTGTATAACAGGAAAGCTACCACGGAGGTTGCTCTACCTCATTCATAACCAAACCTTGAATACCTCAGAATTTGTTATGCTCAGAGTGCTTTTATATTTACAGAGGCAATTTGGGTCAAACTGACCTGCATGGCTTGATATCAAAAGTGCGAGGAGTGACATTCATACATTGTGGCCTTCAATACATTGCTTTATTCAATAGCTGATGTCCTGCCAAGACAGGTCAGGAGGAAATGTAAGGGCTGTAATAATTCTTTTTGTCCTGCCCTCTTTTTACTTCTCTGACCTCATCAACAACCACAACTTTGACCAGCACCATGTCAGTCCTTGAATGGAATCTGGTGTTTGGTAATGTGAATGAATGATATAAGGCCCATTCACACTACACAATTACAGTGCTACTATTCCATTTTAATTGGCATGGTTCCAAGCACTGTAATCCTGGGATTTGTAGTTTAAGGAGGGACATATAGAATTCTTTGCCACAGTAGTGCACTGCCTCACCAAACTACAGGATGGAACTATGGAAATTAAAGTGGAACAATCACACTATAATAGTGTAGTCTCTTTTTGGAGATTGCTTCACTAAACTCTTATAGTGCTACTACTCCACTTTTGATACTCTGGCTGCCTCCTGTGGCATTCTGGGATTTGCAATTTAGGGAAAGGCATTTAGAATTCTCAGCCAGAGAGCTCTTAAGCCTCACTGAACTACAACTCCAAGAATGCAACTGCAGGCAGCCAAAGCAGTATAAGTGGAATATCAGCAGTATAAGAGTGTAGTACAGCAATCTCCTTTGTCTTCCAAGAAGTTCTTGGACTGGCGGTTCGACAGTGGAACACACTCCCTCGGAGAGTAGTGGAGTCTCCTTCCGGTCTTTAAGCAGAGGCTGGATGGCCATCTGTCGGGGATGCTTTGATTGGGAGTTCCTGCACGGCAGGGGTTGGACTGGATGGCCCTTGTGGTCTCTTCCAACTCTATGATTCCTTGATTCTATGATTCCCTGTAGCTGCTTCCCGTACCATAACTTGTCTTTCTGGACACTTGCTACACGTATGCATAGCATACTGAGTCACAGGGCCTGGCCCCTCTTCCCTAGTCCTCTGGCTGAGGGGGAGGAATCTCAGGATGAGAGAGCCATCTTGAAAGAAGTATATGCACGTTGTGTATATATCCTCATTTGTTAGACTTTGTCTAGAGTAGTTCTGACCTGGCAATTCTATATCACACATTCATTCCCATGGGAATGAGCAATGGAACCAATTTCCTAGAGAGGTGGTGGAGTTTCCTTCTCTGGACACGTTCAAAAAGAGTCTGGACAGCTCCCTGCTGGGGATGCTTTAGCTGGAGATCCTGCATTGAACAGGGTGTTGGACTCAATGGTCCATAAGGCCCCTTTCAACTCTGATTCTATGAATCTATGACTTTAGTGTGGATTGGGCCTATGGGCAGGAATAGCTTTGGTATCTTGGATGTCCTGTTGCATGGTGGATGTTACCTTCAGGTTTTGAAGGTCGTCCTCCAAAGAGTTTCATCACTTTAGATGAGTACTTTTACTTTGCTTATGTACTCATCTCATTGTCTCTGACAATGTCCAGCTTAATTTGTATTCATTTTAACTGCCATAATTAGTTTATGGTTTAAACAGCTCCTCAAAATTCACAAATTTTCTGCTCTTTTCTCCCATTGCAAATAGCCAGCTACTTCCTTCCCTCCCCAATTCAGACTGGAATTATAGGATGGGAGGATATTAAGGCATTTCCCCCTCTTGTCATAATCCATTATGCACACTAGAGCTACAGGACATTAATAATTCAATCTCTACTTTGACCATTAGAATTGATTCAGTTTAAGAGGGCAAAGACCAAGCAGTTGGGGGGTAATCTGCCAGTTACCTTGTGCATGGAATTCCAGAAAGCTTTTGATACAGTTCCTCAAACACATGCTCTAAGGTAGAATCTGTTGGAATAATGTTCCAGGGAAAATGCACAATGTGGTGAATGGCAACAGCCATGATGACTAAGCATTTGGCCACTGCTGAGTCATGCAGCATCAAGGCTGATGAAACAGGAGGTGACATAATGACAGGGAGTCACCTGATGCTGTAAAGCACAGTAAGTGCTGCAAAAGAGCTGCAAACATGTTGAATCATGCTTATGATTGACAGGTGTCCAAAAGGAAGAGGCAGGGCTAGAAAGCCATGTGGAGCACTGGCTATATAAGGGACAAGCCTCTGGACACACATGTTGGGTTGATGTGGGTTGATAGTGGAAGGTGGAGATTGTTTGAGAGTGCATTGGTGTATTATTGTACATGGCCTTTGTACATAGAACTTCTGAAGATTAAAAGCCTCTTAGTGAGACATCTGCTGAGTCTCTCTCTGCTGTGTCTGGAGGGGAAAGGAGCTTTCCTGTAACTGACAACATTGCTTGCTTCATTGAAGACAGTCTGGATCTTGGTGCTTCACGTTACGTGGTTCCCAGGTGCTGCGTCACCATGCTAACACTGGTTATGGGCCCAGTCTGTGACAGAGGTTCTGACTAGATGAAAGTAAGTGACTGTTTTTATCTGCATCCAGAAGAGCTGCTTTCAACTATCTAAAGTGCCGGTCGGCAAAGAGTTAAGAGCCTTGCTGTTTAGCTGCCCTTATCTGCTACTGATAGTGAAAGCTGGGAAGGCTGCCAACGCTGTGCTGTTGTTTTGCTTAATTGCAAGAATGGAAGGCATAAAGTGTCAAGAACTGAGGTTCTCTGTTGTTCTTTTGATCCAGAGAGAAATTTAGCCACCCTGGACTATAGGACTTTCAACAAAGACACATAGGAAACCAGATCTGGGTTTAGACACTTTGCATGTAACATTTATTGAAACACAGAAACAGAGACACCTGAAACAATCATTTCTAATATCAGATACTCAATATAACAACCACCTTAAGTATCAAGAGCTCTTTTCATTCACTCACACATTCACACACATTCATACTCACGATCCTTCACTGGAAGTTGATCAAGCCTCCAAGAAGGGTGGATGGCCCTGTTGCCGCGGATCAAGGAACCATAAGGTGAAGTGGGAGAAGTACTGCCTTTTATACCCTTTTTCCTCTTCTTTCTTGAAATAAACATGTTCTGCTCACCATGGGTTCAGAACAGTCCAGTTCTTTGCACAGGTTTCAGTACATTCTGTGTGCCGGATCTCACTCGGCCATATCAACATCATTCATATTCGACAGATTGTATTGTCCTGGTTATGCTTGGTCAGCATCTCCGCTTCCGAGGCCAAGTTTCTCCCATTCCTCGCTTCCACCATCCAAGTTCCTCCTTCAATAGTGCTTTGCACGGCATCCATTTTCAGGGCCTTGTCACTCCAGGAACCCATTCACCTTCCACATACTCAGCCATTCTCTCACATATTCCCCCTCTTGATACTTAATTAGTTCATAATTGAGTATCACCAATAATTATAAACAATCATGTCCCTTTTAATTATATTAATTTAATTAATTGTATAATCAACTGAAATCATCAATGATCTCTGAAAATCATATATTACACAACTATAATGGATTAAAATTCAAAAGCATCTACTTTCTTTTGGGGTATTACTGACATAATACTATGTTGGCACAAGCGGATAAAAAGTGGGAAACAACAACCTATTATACCAATCATAACCACTATCATAACTATTATGTAAATAATTTCCTTTATCCAAACAGCTGAAGGCCACAAATCACTCAACCATCCAAAGAAAGACCAACCCCTTTTTGTATCATAAACATCATGCTGAATCATTTGTCTTAATTTTTCCATTTCATCCTCTATTGATCTGTTCCAATTGTGAAATTTTACCACACATTGGTTTCCTATCATGTTACAAAATCCTCCTTTCACAGCCAACAAATAATCCAAAGCTAAACTTTGTTGCATTACCATTTGGCTCAATTCTTCAATTTCGGATTGCAACATGCGTACAATCTCCCTGGTAGCATTTATTGATTTTTCCAGTCTGCATGTAAGTCCCAATATGCTCCTATGATTTTCCTGAGCAACAATCCCTGGATATGCTTCTAGAGTTAATGCTCCAAATATAGCCCCTGCTGCTACTATGCTCCCCAAAGTGTCTGAGTATTGGACTTCATCTGAACACGCTGGTCCCAAAAGCCTGTCATAAATTTCCCGTTTATGACTAGTCTATGGAGACTCGGACTTATATACTTGGACTGGAAAAGTCAAATATCCCACTCCCACACATTGATAGTTGCCTGGATGGAAATTAGAAAAACATAAGTTTGGATCTCGTAATTGCCACCCAGAGCATATACTACCCATACTTTGTCCTAATCCCAAGATAACACTTCCATTTATATGCAACATTGGATATTCTGGATACATCTCATTCCATTCAGTTTGCTGTAAATCCTTGGGTACATAACTCTGATTGTGGGTTCCATACAAATAAAATTTATCCCTACAATAAGTATAACTTCTCAGATTCATAAAAAAAAAAAGTCTTCATGTTTTCTGTAATCCCTCAATTTGTTATTCCAAGTCCCTTTGTTGTTACAACAAAACACATTCCTGCTGTGGTAGTTCTGTAACTCATTCTTCGGAATCGGGTAGCATTTAGTTTCTCTGGTGAAGAAAATATTGTGGGAAGACCCACAGCTGATTTTGATAAACCCAATAAGATGACTTCGGGGTCTTCAATTAAAGCAGGCAAAAAGGACATATGCCCTACTGATTGTGGATGTGTATAAACTAAAGTTACATCTTTTCCATGGTATTCAAACATATGCTCGGCATGTAATCTAATCCAATATCCCTGCACCTCCTCCCACATCAGAATACCCAAAATGATGAGCTTTATCCTCCACCCCCTTATTTTCTGCGATGGCTCCATTTTACATATAGCTTTCCTTTATTTCCTGGGGGATCTTTAATCCATCGCAACTGGAACTACTTTGAGTGCTGGTGATCCCAATTAATATACCACCTTAAATTTTCCCCTTCAATTATATATATATAAAAACTGGGTATCTTCTTGCTAGTGCAACAGCCTGCAAAATATAAATATATGTGTTAGTTCCTAGAAGGACTAGGTCCGATTTTCCTTGTGGAGACTCTCTCATCCATTCGTCTGGTGTAATTTGTTTCTGCATATATATATAAAAAAACATATGAGACATATTTGTTATTAATCAACTTTATACAATTGTATCTGATTATGGTGGACCCATTAAGATTTTCCTTCTTTTTCAGTCAAGTAACTGGTGGGCCATATCCCCTTCCATTTGGGTCTCAAGGCACGTTCTTTAAGACCCAGATGAAGATATAACACTTGAGTTCCAATTGGTATCATTTTTACCTTATTTAAACAATTGATCTATATATACATTGCCTTGCTGTTGCTATTCTAATTTATTCTCTTTTTTCTTATCTTGATGGGCCTTAAGCCAAGCAAATTTTACTTTTGGTAACCTTTGCATAAGAGTCCAAATCCGCTTCCATTGACTAAGATATTTCAAGCCCTTGCTATCTACATTTTTAAACCCATCTTTTCTCCAAAATTGAAGAAATCTTGTACATTCAATATATACATATTCACTGTCCATGACAATTATAGACTCTTCATCCTCCCCCTCTTGTTCTTTTAATAGTAAAAGAACATCTATAACTGCCTGGATTTCTGGCTTTTATCAATATCTATTTTATCACATTCATGTGAATCTCCCTCCCTTAAAATTGTTATCATCAAGTCTGGCTGGTTTAATTCGGCTGGTTTATGATCTCAAAATCAATCCCTTTTGGATTCAATTTAACTATCTATTTTTGGCAGTACTAAGAGAGGGGGCTTTTTCTTATAAATTATATTTCAAAACTTTATAACTGGACTGTATTTTAGTATAAATCTGCTGACATTGTTTCCTGAGTCCATCCTTTTTCTAAGTTTACTTTGAATCCTATATCTCTTATAAAGCTCTAAAACCCTAAAACCTAAAAGTAAAGGCAAACTGGGGTTCACTTTTCTCAGCTAAGGGAAGGGCAAAGAAACAGTTATCCAAATATATCACAAAATAATATTGTGCTTCTGTTAATACCCTCCCCATCATTTCCATAATATTACCAAGTGTAGGTGCCATGAGGGGTGTACCTTGGTTTATTTCCTTAAAATGTGCAACTAGTCTCTAGGATTTCTTATCACTCTTTTTAATTGGTCATAAAGGTGACTTATATAGACTTACAGTCTTTTTGATTATCCCCAGCTAGTCTAATGCTTTTGTAGTTTCTGATATTTCCTTCCTCTTTAATCAGTTGCCACCACAAATTTTCTACTATTGCCAGGTTTTTAAAATAATTTCCCCAAATATTGCCATTCCCCTGGCTTTACTTGTCTTAGTTCTGTGGCAGCAGGGCAGTCCTAACAGAGCTCCCCTTCACCTTCCTTCTGAATCTCCCTTGCCTCTTAAACCAAAGCCTGATAAGTAAATTCTTCTGGAATGTCTTTCTCTTTTGTCATATTTTTAATCTGGTTATGTCTTCTCTCGTCTTCCTGTGGTGGGGCATTAGGGTTTTCACTAATTTTTCTCTTTTCCCCTTCTCTGTTAGTTGTCTCAGACACTCAGTACTTATTCTATCTAGTTTATCCATATCCCACCCAAGTTCTCTCAATTTTCTCCACAAAAGTACTCTCTCTGTGGGGGTGGGTTTTCCTTTTTCTTTGGTTTTTATTCCCTTAGGCACCCATTTTGAGGTGACTTGCTTTACTCCTGCTTTCATGGAGACCTGTGGTTTCTTCATGGTCCCAACACCTTGTTTTCTTAAGCTAACAAATAATTCTTGTAACTTTTTCCAACTTGGTCTTATATCATCCTGTTCAAGCATGGCCATGATTAAAGCCATATTTGATTTCCATTCTGGATTTAATCCTTCAAAGGGAGCCATGAAAACACTAGGCTCAACCTCCATTAGTTCAGATATTAATTTGGACTTTCCTAATATTTCTGTTACCTTTTTGTTTCTCATAATTTAAAAAGTCCTGCTAAATACATTCCCATATGTACTCTATTCCAAAATACTACTGGGTCTTCGGTTGGACCCTGTTCCAAGTTTGTTACTTCCCTTTTTGCGACACCACTTCCCTGTTTTAAAACAATCTTATAAAGCTGGTCCTATGCCGCTCTCCTTGACTCTGGTTATATAGGGCTGCATACCCAGCATCTGTCTAAACAATCAACTTGTCTCGTCCCAGGTCATATCATTGTCTTCAACAGCCTTCCAAAATTTTAATAGCCCATTCTATCTTTCTATTCCCTGGCTGTCCTAGAGACTATGTTAGTTCCCTCATTTCTCCTGCTGACATGAGCTCATCTGTGATAGAGTGTTTTATCTTTTCTCTTTCTCTTGTATATTTGTTAACTGTAACCATACTAGTATCTGCTCTATCTCCTCCCTCCTCTTCTTCCACGATTTCATATGTGGAGGTTCTTTTCTTTGTTGCTTTTATTCTGGGGTTGTTGTGGCAGTTAATACCGTGGGGTCGTTTCTGTTGTCTAGCTCCTGATTCCCCTAAAGGACTACAATCAGGGTTGTCAGGGCAAGTTCCTTCCTCACAACAATCATAGTCATCCCCTAAACTGTAGTAAAGTTTTGCAGATCTCTTTCCTTGTTTACTCTTCCCCACTAGAACTTCTTTTAAATCTTAAATGTTTCTTTGGCAGAACAGAGCTACAGCTTTAAATAGTTTCTCCTCACTTTTTCTCATATCCTTATTTAACTGTTCCTTAAAATACTGCACCGATTTTTTTTCATGCTTTCTCAGTTTTCTTATTAGTTACTATATTTCTATGCAAATGTATCCTCCAATCTCCTACCTTTTCTCCACAATCATCTGTTAAAGGAGCTTCCAATACACTCCCCTCTACAGAACAGAAAGGGTTTCCATAAACGAGTCCATTTCCTCCCCGTTTCCCTTTTTGTTCTTTCCTTTCCCAAATAGAGCCATATTTCCTTCTGACTCTAAATTCAGTTTAAGCAGAGGCGTCCCTCTGTTTTCCACTCTCCCACCTTAACCCCATCAAAATGCTCCAGAAACCTTCACACTTTTCCCCTGACTATGTCCTTCATCAGGAAGTGTCAAGGATCTCGGAACAAGTGACAAGCAAAAAGGTACAGAGAGACCAAATTTGGCTTTTCAATCACAAATCAATTCCCAGTGTCTCTTATTTACTCATCCTTCACCAAGGCAAAACTAAATCTCTCCTGGATCCTGCCGACTACGCCATTTATGTCAAGAACCGAGGTTCTCTGTTGTTCTTTTGATCCAGAGAGAAATTTAGCCACCCTGGACTATAGGACTTTCAACAAAGACACATAGGAAACCAGATCTGGGTTTAGACACTTTGCATGTAACATTTATTGAAACACAGAAACAGAGACACCTGAAACAATCATTTCTAATATCAGATACTCAATATAACAACCACCTTAAGTATCAAGAGCTCTTTTCATTCACTCACACATTCACACACATTCATACTCACGATCCTTCACTGGAAGTTGATCAAGCCTCCAAGAAGGGTGGATGGCCCTGTTGCCGCGGATCAAGGAACCATAAGGTGAAGTGGGAGAAGTACTGCCTTTTATACCCTTTTTCCTCTTCTTTCTTGAAATAAACATGTTCTGCTCACCATGGGTTCAGAACAGTCCAGTTCTTTGCACAGGTTTCAGTACATTCTGTGTGCCGGATCTCACTCGGCCATATCAACATCATTCATATTCGACAGATTGTATTGTCCTGGTTATGCTTGGTCAGCATCTCCGCTTCCGAGGCCAAGTTTCTCCCATTCCTCGCTTCCACCATCCAAGTTCCTCCTTCAATAGTGCTTTGCACGGCATCCATTTTCAGGGCCTTGTCACTCCAGGAACCCATTCACCTTCCACATACTCAGCCATTCTCTCACAAAGTTTCCTAGACTGTCTGATAGCAATTACTCGCAATGGACAGTTTACATGGAAGCTACCTTGGTCCATGAAGGGCTGTGGGATCCTGTGGAAGAGGGTCTAAATGCAAAGAATGCACAAACAGACAGGAGAGCCCGTGTGACTATCTGTCTTTGTTTGGAACCCAGCTAGTTGGACCATGTGCGAGATAAAGGGTCTGCTCAGGAGGTTTGGCTTGCTTTAAAGAGTGTGCATCAGTCTGATTCCTCGTTGTCAAAGATGCTTTGGACAAAGAGACTGTATGCATGCAAAATGGTCAAAGACCAGTCTGCAGAGCAGCATCTGGCTGAAATGAGACATCTGTTCCTGGAAGCACACGCTAGAGGAATAGAGTTGTCAAGGCTGCAGAAGGCACACATTTTGCTGAGCAGTTTGTCGTCAGACTTTGACCATATCCTGTACAGCCTCCAGGGGGTGCCAGAGACCCAACTTTCTGTGGATCTAGTGACCACACGTGTCTTGGAGGAATGCCAGAGATGGCGTTTTGAAGCTGGCATTCAGAGACAGCAACAGGTCCAACCAACAAAAACAACAACAACCACACCACCAGAAGCAGTTCAAGAGACTGAGAATGCAGCTGTTTGCAGAGCAAAATGATGTTTCTCTCGTGGACAGCCAGGACATTTTCAAAGGAACTGCAGGAGGTCATCAGCTGCCAGATCGAAACAGCTACCATGCCAGTCTCCTGGGAACAGGAGAGGGGCTGTTTCGGCAGTCAAGGAGAGTGACTCTAAGGCCCATCATGCAGATGCTGACACACATCTCTTGACAGTGGAGCCACACACCACATCGTCAATAAGAGGTCCTTGCTGAAGGACAGGAAGCCCTCCAGTGTTAGCAGAGTGGGTTTGGCTGATGGAGGTTCCAGCCAAATCAGAGACATGGGGACTGTACATTTCCCTGGGTTTGAAAGGGATTTTGAGAACGTCCTCTGTGCCCCCAAGTTACAAAACTGCCTGATCAGTGTCTCAGCCTTAGTTTCAGAGGGCTATGCAGTGCAATTTGAGGGGGATGAGTGCCTCATCACTAGAGGGGGGCAGGTTTGTGCCAAAGCACACAGGCACAACAAGTTATATTTTCTGGATTCCCAGGCAGGGTGTGCTACAGTTGGGAATGTGCCACTGCACTCCAACTGTGTGTATTACCTACACAGGGTCCTAGGGCATGCCGGGTTCAACAGTTTGGACAAGCTGAAGGGGGTATGTCCTGGGCTTAGGTGGGAAAATTGCAGTAACCACCTAGAATGCTCTGTATGCAGCAGGATTAAGCTGAAAGCCTTCCCTGTTGCAAAAAGGAGCAAGTGCGCCACCCAGAGGCCATTCCAGGTAGTGCATGCGGACATAGCAGGCCCTTATAGCAAGTCTATAGGTGGGAATAGGTACCTTATGGTAATCGTGGATCGCCATATGAGGTACACATATGCCTTTACTCTGAAGGAGAAAAATCAGGCAGCTCCCACATTCAAGGCCTGGGTGGAGAGAGTGGAAAGGGAGTTTGATTTCAAGGTGGGCTCCCTTGTTACAGACCGGGGTGGTGAGTTTCTTTCTTCCAGCCTGCAGACCTGGTTGAAGCGGAGGGGCATCTGCCACAACACCACCAACCCTGCGATGCCCCAAGAGGACAGACTGGCCGAGAGGAAGATAGGCGTGCTGACCCAACTCAAAGACTGTATGCTATTGGATGCTGAAGCTCCAGAAGATCTTTGGGGGGAGGCAGTCTTGGTGGCATGCCACATAAGCAACCAACTGTGGCATTCCGAGGTGCAGCAAACCCCATACTACATGTTGTATGGGAGGCCACCCAATCTGAAATACCTGAGGGTATTTGGGCAATTTGCCAATGTTTTGGTTCCCCAGAGTTTCCGGAAGAAGGGCGACCCCAAATGGAAAAGATTAATGTTTGTGGGGTATGAGGGGAACAGCTATATATACTCACTAGTAAAGAGAGAGGTTTTTGAGGAGGTAGCCAGGCCAGGAGACTGGAAGGTTGTAGGTTGCAGGTGGGTCTACAAAAGGAAGGCGATGCCTGATGGGACCCAGAAGTACAAGGCCAGGCTAGTAGCAAGAGGTTTCTCTCAACAGCGATTTGAGAGTCATGACAGGACATTCTCTCCCACAGCCAAGCCAGAAAGTCTCAGATTAGTGCTTGCAGTGGTTGCCAGGAAAGGGCAGATAGTGAGACATTTTGATTTTGAGACCACCTACCTCAATGCCAAGCTTGAGGAGGAGGTGTATATGGAACAGGCACCTGGGTTTGATGATGGCAAGGAGGGCAGGGTCTACAGACTCAAGAAAGCCCTCTATGGCCTAAAGCAGAGTGTGCGCTGCTGGAATAGGTGCATGCACAAGGAATTGGTAAGGCTTGGATACACACGGAGTGTGGCAGATGCATGTGTGTATAGGAGAGGAGGGGTCACTTTAGTCATCTATGTAGATGACCTCTGTGTGGCTGCTCAGACAGAGCAGGAGGTGAAGGCCGTGCAGGATGAGCTGGCAAGGAAATTTGTCCTGAAATATCTAGGAACCTCAAGTCCTATCTTGGGATAGAAGTGGAGAGAACAGCAGATGGCAGGTTGATGCTGAGTCAGACAAAGAAGATTCAGAGGTTGCTGGAGAAATGTGGACTAGAAAGTGCAAAGGTGGTTAGGAGTCCCATAACGCCAGGGTTCACAAGTAGCACAGAGTCTGACAAGGTGTTCGAGCTTCCTGATCTGTACAGGTTGGTTAATGGCAGTTTAATGTTTATAGCCGATAACACGCGGCCAGATATAGCTTTTGCTGTTGGCGTGCTGAGCCGTAGAAAGAGCAATCCCAAGGTAGAGGACTGGACTGCGGTGAAAAGGGTATTGAGGTACCTGAAGGGCAGCAAGGAGCAGAAGCTTGTGCTACAGGGATCTGGAGCACAGCTGGATTGCTTTGTAGATAGCTCCTTTGCATCTGAGCTGCACGATAGAAAATCAGTGACAGGTTTGCTGATTAGGTACGCAGACAGTCCAGTGGTTTGGAGAAGCAGGAAACAGAGCTGTGTGGCACTGAGTACTTCAGAAGCTGAGTTTGCAGCTTTGTCCGAGATGGCAGGAGAGGTGCAATGGATAAGACAGCTGCTGGAAGATCTAGGTGAGGAATGCACAGGACCGACAGTTGTGCATGAGGACTCACAGGCCTACATTGCCATGTCAGAGGCGGAGAACCTGAAAAACCGAACAAAGTATATAGGTGTCAGGTATATGAATGTGAGGGAGTTGGTCCAGAATGGCGTTCTGAGACTTGAATACATTTGTTCGGAGGACGATGTAGCTGACATTCTCACAAAGGCTCTGCAGGTGGAGAGGCATGAGCAGTTGGCCTCGGAGCTAGGTTTGACACCAGGAGCAGCAGCGGAAGCTCAGGGCTCTGGAGACCGGTAGGTGCAGCCTAGAAGTGGCAGAGTGATAAGATCGTCTAGGCCAGGATGGCAGGTAGATCTAGACCAGGGTGCGGTTGCACCAGATGAAGAAATGTGCCTGGAGTGGTGGACAGTTTCCAGTAGAGTGCATATCAGGAGAGTGCTGCTAGAGGAAAGAACGAGGTTTGTGGATCTAGACCGGAGCTCAGAGATCTAGAACGGGTCAAGTTTGACAGTGGCACAGACAGAGGCCAGAGCACTGAAACACAGCAGGAGGACATTGGACATGTCAGGCTGGTGGGATATGTCACAAAAGGGAAACAGAAAGGGGAGCCACAGGTAAACACTCCATGATTAGAAAGAACACACTACATGAAAAGTGTAAAAATAAGATTTGTGCACACATTGTTCATTTTGGAGGGGAATGTTGGAATAATGTTCCAGGGAAAATGCACAATGTGGTGAATGGCAGCAGCCATGATGACTAAGCATTTGGCCACTGCTGAGTCATGCAGCATCAAGGCTGATGAAACAGGAGGTGACATAATGACAGGGAGTCACCTGATGCTGTAAAGCACAGTAAGTGCTGCAAAAGGGCTGCAAACATGTTGAGTCATGCTTATGATTGACAGGTGTCCAAAAGGAAGAGGCAGGGCTAGAAAGCCATGTGGAGCACTGGCTATATAAGGGACAAGCCTCTGGACACACATTTTGGGTTGATGTGGGTTGATAGTGGAAGGTGGAGATTGTTGGAGAGTGCGTTGGTGTATTATTGTACATAGCCTTTGTACATAGAACTTCTGAAGATTAAAAGCCTCTTAGTGAGACATCTGCTGAGTCTCTCTCTGCTGTGTCTGGAGGGGAAAGGAGTTTTCCTGTAACTGACAATGTTGCTTGCTTCATTGAAGACAGTCTGGATCTTGGTGCTTCACGTTACATGGTTCCCACGCGCCGCGTCACCAAGCTAACAGAATCATGGAATCATAGAGTTGGGCAAGACCTCAAGGACCATCAAGTTTAACCCCTGCTATGCAGGTATACACAATCAAAGCACACCCAACAGGTAGTCATCCAGACTGTTTAGAAATCTCCAGAAGGGCTCTTCCTAATGTTAAGGTGGAATCTCCTTTTCTATAGTTTGCATCTGTTGCTCTATGATGTCCTAGTCTCTGGGGCAGCAGAAAATGAATTATTCCATCCTCAATATGACATCCTTTCAAATATTTAAACAGGGCTATCATATCACCTCTTAACCTTGTCTTCCTCAGGCTAAAACTAGCTGTTGTGCCATAAGACAACCCACTGTTGTTGATGCTATGGCACTATGGGAAATGGTGGCTTGTACCTTGCTACACTAGTAACAGAGATAAGCCATCAAGTAATATTCCCTGATGTTTCTCACAGCAGCAATTTAGGCTTCTAAGGCTTCTAAGGGTATGCTTCAGATCTGAACAAATCCTGATTTTTGTCTTGAACTCAGGTCCTTTAAAATAGACCAAATCCAAATCTGAACTCTTCTGAAGATTGGTTAGCAATTTAGAGAAGGTGGGGCTCAGAGACACAGACATAGTGTCTAGAATATATATATATATATATATATATATATATATATATATATATATATGGTGAAAGGGTGGAAGAACAGGAAGAGGTATAGTTTTATCCTTGGCAGCTCTAGCTTCTAGTCATAGTTATTTCCTCCACATTTATACACACTTGGGTGGAAGCATGAAATAATCTTTTGCAGAATTTACACAGTGTTCAGTGCTCTTTGCTTAGTTCTTTCTAAAAGTGTTTTTATGGATAGGACCTGGGAGAGTGTAGCATTGAGTCCTTCCTTGGACAATGCTGGATGTTCAAGTCCTTCAGTTTCTGCCACTGTAGGCTCCACATTTGTCATCCACAACCCAGTCCTTGTTGTATTGCATTTTCTGTGACTTTGATGCCAACTGAGTAGAAAACAAATGAGCCTTAAACTATTCTCAGTTGTTCTCTGCTCCTGAGCTCCTGCTTGTATCCTTCTGAAATTTTGCAGGTTTCTGGAGGGATAATATATGCCAATTTTTATAACCTAAAAATTGCTAAAATACATACTTATGTTTTTCTTAAATTTCCAGTGACTACACAGAAATTAGTCAGGCTGCTGCTCATCTTGATGCCAGGGAAGAGATGAACACTTGCTCATTCACCTGGGTATAAGGAATGGATACTCCTCAGCAGTTCCAGACTCCAAGTTAAGGAATTAGGGAATCGCCCTTTCCTTCAGTCACCGATCGCTGCTCCCTACTAGTAGGAGCATTGGACTACAACTCTAGAGATCAGGGTTCGATTCTCCGCTTGAGTGTAAAAACCCACTGGATGACCCTGGGTGAGTCACACACTTTCAGCCCCAGAAAACCCTGTGACATATTTGCTTTGAGGTCACCATAAGTTGGAAAACTTGAAGGCGCACAACAAACTTTCTTTCTAGGCACTGGTCACTCTTCCCATTTGCAGCCATTTGCTTTCTACAGGTGAGAGAGTCTGGATCATACCACTGCAGACTTCAAATGGGGGATTGCTCCCTTAAAAAAAACCTCTCTGTATATCAAAAAGAAGTTAGAAGTTAATGTTTTTAATCTGGATGTCTCCTTGGCTGCATCTGCACTGCAGAAATAATGCAGTTTGACACCACTTTAACTGCCATAAATCAATGCTATGGAATTCTGTGACTTGCAGTTTTGTGAGATATTTAGCCTTCTCTGTCAGAGAGCTCTGGTGCCACAACAAACTACAAATCACAGGATTCCATAGCATGGAGCCATGACAGTTAAAGTGTCAAACTGCATCATTTCTGCAGTGTAGATGCAGCCTTTGACATATTGGACTTTAGTTTATAAAAGTATTTTTCTCCACCTGTCTGTGTTTCAAATATAGTCTGAAATGAAGCAATCCAAACCCAGGTTGTTTCTTCTGCTGCTTTGTGTACCTCTGACCTCACCTTTTCTTCAAGTGCTGTATCTGTCTAGACTAGGAGTTAGTCTGGTGTTGTCTGGATGGAAACAAAAAGAAGAGGGAGAAAGAGGGTGCACCCTAGCTCTTCTCTGCAGTTATCATTTGCTTTCCAGTAGCAGTTCCTATATCGCCATATTTAACAGATATTACAAATAATAATTTTAAAGCTGAGCATAAGGGACACAAGTTAGGCTGCCTGAGGCAGAACATTCACTGTCAGTTTTCTAATCAAAGTGTATGGTATCATGGGATTGACAAAGCAGAGGCATTTCACCAGGTCTTTCAAGCTGTTGTCAAATAGTTAAAAGGCAGGACAGAAAGGCCACAGCGATATTCATTTCCCATCCAGTGGATATCAGAAAGCAGAATAAGGTATACACACTTACACATACAGGTACATGCAAAGCTGCCTTTAGCCTTGCTGAGAGAAAAAAAGAAGTACAATCTGTATTTTCCATGACCAGCTTCAGAAAATGGTCTTTCTCACCACCTAGTACCCTTAAAAAATATAATCTTGGAGAGACCAGTTTGACTCATTCTGGAACCTTCTCTATACCACATGTGTTCTGCTAATGAGCTACCAGTTGTTTTATTTTTTATTTTTTTGTATTGTTTTAAATTGAACTGTGTTTAATGGATTTTTATCTTTTAAAATTACATTTTATTCTTTTAACTGGAGGGTTGTTTTGTTTTAATACTGAAAACAGATTTATTCTGGTTTTAATGTTCACTTCCTGTATGTTTTTAATATTTTTTAAAAAATTGTAAGCCGCTTTTGAGTCCCAATTTTTTTTGGGGGGGGAGGGGAACCAGGAGAATGATCAGGATGATGATGATGATTCTACTTCCCTGCATGTGATTTAGATAATAATAATAATAATAATAATAATAATAATAATAATAATTTATATACCGCCCAATGGTTGCCCAATCAGGGCGGTTTACAACATAAAACACAATTACAATAAAGAACAATTCCCGCCCCTTAAAACATTATTAAACAAATAACATGATTAACATCCATTAACAATTAAAAAAGAATAAAATCATAATAATTAAATGGTTAAAACATTCCACAATACCCCATTATTATGCTTCCAGGGGAACCATGGTTCACAATAATGTTGCTGAGGGAAGAGGGGGCAGCCCGGGGCCGGGACAATTTAGTCCGGAAAGGCCTGCCAGAAGAGATCCATCTTGACAGCCTTTTTAAAACTGTCCAAAGATGTTAATTGACGGATCTCATCTGGCAGGTCATTCCAGATCAACGAGATGGTATGAAAAAGAAAGTTTATCCCTTTCTCGCCACCAATGCTGTTCTGTTCCAGTCTAGTTCTCGATGCACTTACAGTCCAGGCCTAAGTAAGCCTGAGTTCAGTGCTATTGTGCTGATATGAGGTGTAGCCTCCATAGTGAAAGAGAAGGGAGGCCAGCCAGGCAGCCAACTTGCCCTCTATTTGCGTTTCCCTTCCTGTGTCTTCTTCTCTGTTGCCACCTAGTCAACATTTTTTTCCTACCTCCACTAAAACCAGTAACTGGAACCTTTGTGGGGATATTAATTATGTTAAATTGTATTTCTCTGAATAATATTTTAGTTGCAAATGTTACATACAGCGGTTACCTGTATCAAGGACCCTTTTTTGATATCAGTTCATATGAGCCTTCCCCTGTATGACTCAAGCCTCCATGATCTCCAGACTGGAAAGTCATGTCTTGGAGTTGCCCCCAGGAGATGTTCCCACACACAAAGAGGAGGTAACAAAACAAAAGGGCCTCTGGCACGGGAAGAAGTGGATCCATCCATCTGGCCATCACACCTTTCCTTTCTCTTTTCTGGGAAAACCGAACTTCAAAAACATGTAAGACACATATCAAAGACTTATTTGATCTGGCCATCCAAGCTCTGGTTTCTTCTGTCCCAAGGTCTAAAATTCCTTTAACTATTGGAGCTTTTCCTTTATCCGTTGGCTTAGTTTACTTCCAGGCAGAAGTGCTGCTAGATTTGCTATGTCCCTTATCACTTCTCTATCAAGAGAGCAAATGAGTCTCCATTGTTCATCTTAACATCAGCAGAAGAAGAAACAGCCATCACATTCAAGTCGTATGTTCCCTTTCTAAGTTTTTTCTATTCCAACTTAACTCTTTGTTCCCTATTTCTAGTGGAAGTGTGGACGCATGTGGGTGTGGATTTTTCTCTTTTAAACAAAACTCAATACATTAAGGATTTGCCTTTTGGTCTTTGTCTGCTTTGGACCTCCATAAACATTGGCTAAAAAGATGCTATGGTTGAGTAAGCCAGCCTTAAATTGAGCTAATATTTGTTCCTCTAAGATTCTAGGACTGTCCTCCCAGACAGGCCCCAGGCTTTGCTTACACAATGTATAACATCTTTCTACCAGCATTCTAGCCATTGTACTGTTGTTGTTGCTGTTTTTAATTAACTAATTTAGTTATATAGTGTCATTGTTATGCATGGAGGGATGTGGTGGCTTGGTGGTTAAGATGCAGTTAAGACACTGACTCTGATGACTGCAAGATCGGCAGGTCAGCAGTTCAATGCCCAAGCGCCACGTGATGGGTTGAGCTCCCATCACTAATCCCAGCTTCTGCCAACCTAGCAGTTCAAAAGCATTTAAAAGTGCAAGTAGATAAACAGGTACCACTTTGGTGGGAAGGTAACAGTGTTCTCTGCAGGCATGCTGACAAGGCTGGCTCTTCAGCTTAGTAACAGATTAGCACCACCCTCAGCTGGACATGACTTGACAACCTTGTCAAAGGGAAAGCCTTTACTTTTACCTTTACTGATGTACATGGCACTTTACAACAGAATAAAACATTTATAACAACTTTGATATAAGCTATTAAAATTAAATACTAGAATACAATACTAAAAATGAAATAGTAAAATGCAATAGTAAACTACAATGCAAAAAAGAGCTACACACAGAAACACAAAATACAGAATAAAAGAATAAAACAGTACTGCATATCAGAATACTGTCAGGATTCTGTTTCTCACAGGAATCTGACTGTAAAAGGGTGATGCATGGGGTGGGGGGAATCAAAGGGAATGGCAGATGGACATTGTAAATAGTAGCTGGGGCAATGGGGCAGGTTTATGACTGGGATGAGAGTTTGCTTTCCGATCCCAGGAGATGCAAGGAGATGGACCTGGAAGAACTAAACTACAAAGATCCTTTGATATGGACAAATGAACTACTGGAGAGAGGGAAAGAGGGTCTGGTCAGAGGACTTTAAAGTACGGGTTTGGTAGGAGATCCTTAGAGTTGTTTCTAAAAGGATTGCTCTGGCGAAGTATCTTGATTCCAGAATAAAGCTCTAGTGAGTTTACACTTAAAGATGTTTTCCTGGTTCTTCAAGTTTCTGGCTACCAGGCATGACAAATACAATACTAAAAATGCTATAGTAAAATACAATAGTAAACTACAATGCAAAAGATGAGCTAGACACACAAACACAAAATACAGAATAAAACAGAATTAAAAAACCCAGAATAAAACAGTACTGTATTTTGTGAGTTCACTGTTCTAAGCCTCTCAGCTGCCCTTGTAAAGTGAATATTGTGATATATACTGCTGCTACTTGAATAACCTCTAACATGTCACAGATGAAAACATGGATACATGTGGCCAAGCAACATCAGAGTGGTCGGAATAGCTATAGTTATTAATGAGGAAGAGCATGCAAGCTAGAAGAGGTGCAGTAGTTTGCTTTGCCTGAGCCAACTAAGGGGGGTTGCAGACTGCCAGAAATAGTGCAAATTGAGTCCAATTTTAGGGTTAGAGTTAGTGCTAGGGAATCATGGGAATTGTTTTTTTTCCTGAGACATTGAGCCTTCTCTGTCAGAGAGCTCTGGTGCCACAATAAAATACAGTTTCCATTATTCCCTAGCACTAACCCTAACCCTAAAAGTGGACTCAATTCGCACTATTTCTGGCAGTCTGCAACCCCCCTAAGAAGGGCAAGATTCTGCCTTTCCTGTCCTCCCCCTTGCAGAGATAATTAAGTGTAAAATACTTTTGCACTTTGCACTCACTTTGCAACAACTAAGGTAAGCTGAGGTCAAAGGGGGAAAGTGAGTGGTAGACAGAGTAACTGTGACTTCCTAAAAATAGCTGAAAAAATGAGATGACAGAAGATTAATGGGGAGTGTCCCTGCCAAATTGGGGCTGGTGGAGGGTATGCTTTTGGTTTGTGTTCATATGGATACATGAACACAAATGCTCAAACTGAGTTATGGATCAACACAGCTCCTTGCACTTCACAACTCTGCTTTGGAGGCTTGGCTATGGGGATTTTCATGATGAGTGCCTTGACTTCAAACATTATCACTACACAACTGCATAACGATAGTAAAGATATGAAAAGAAGAAGAAAAAATACATCTAGATGAACTATGTCTAGACAGTTTCTCTACTTAAAGCAAGCTGAACAATGAAGTATTTTGTACTTCTTGTCCTAGTGCTTCCTCGGTGCAACTTCCAGCCTTCTTGCTTTTAGCTCAGTGTTCTCATTTTTTTGTTTCATTCCTTTCATCTTCAGTCTGATTTCCTTCTTTTGATCTTGAGCTGGACTGACTACTTCCAGGTCACTTTATATTATTCCAACCTCTCCTTGCAACCTCTTAGACAACTGGGAGAGCAATAAGAGTTCTACCAAGTTTCTGTTTCCCATAGTAACTGAATTTCTCTTCTTCCTACCCTTCCAAGTTTCAGTTTCCTGGGCTGATGCTATGACTTTTGGAGCACTTGTCAAGAATGGTCTCTTGCCTCCTAATAATCAAATGTCTAAAGGGAAGGCTACCATTTTATTCAACAAACATAAATGGCCAGATAATTTCATTCATTCATTGACTTATTCTCACTTTGAACTCAAATTTGTTTTTAAAAACAACACCACCACACAGGAAATTCAGCTTGCATTTCTTGTGTTAAACTTGTTGCAGAGTGAGGAGAGCCTGACAAATGAACACACACCATGTTCATTTCTTGGACAAATGAGTCCACAACTTTATTGATTACAGTTGTATAGTGTTGGCTTGACTTGAGGTCTGGATCCACTGATTGGACAACCCAACTGTTGACCAGTTAGACCTAATCTGGCCCAATTGGTGGAGGACTCCTGGAGTGGGGGCTGAAGTGTCACATGTGCACACAGCCACTGTGTGTTTCTCTGCCAGCTGGTGGTGTGGCATATACCTCAGTCTCTGAGTTGGGCCCAGGCCTACTGCTGCACCCCAAGGTCCCTCAAGGGGGATCACCCTATTGACTGGGGATGGGGGCACAAGCTACTCCAACCTTGTTCCCTCCATGCATTGGATTCAGTCCCTCCCACCCCAAGCCTGGAAGTGGGGTCAAGGATATGAGGCAAATTCAATCTGCTCTCTAGTAAAGACTCTAGGGCTGCATCCTCAGTGCAGAAGTAATCCAGGTTGGCACTATTTTAACTGTCATGGCTCAATGGTATGGAATTCTGGGAATTGTAGTTTGTTGTGGCACCAGAGCTCTCTGACAGAGAAGGCTAAATGTCTCACAAAAGTACAGTTCCCAAAATTCCATAGCATTGAGCCATGGCAGTTAAAGTGGTGTCAACCAGGATTATTTCTGCAGTGCAGATGCAACCTAGGTGAACCTTCCTCCACCCGGTTCCCTCCAGATATGTTGGACTACACATCCATTATCCCTATCCAGAATGCCTTTGGCCAAATAAATAATTTATTCATTTATATATTTATTATTTGTTTTCCGTCTTCCCCCCTCCACTTGCCATGGTAAAAGAATACCAATACAATTAAAACATAAAATGAATAAAATCATTGAAAGCTTAAAACACAATTTTAAAATTTACCTGTAAAGTAAAAATAAAGCAGCTGTCCAGTTTAGAGTATCCACAGCAAATTAGGGCAGTTGCCAAAGACCTGCTCAAATTAGAAAAAATAAAGTCTTTGCATGGTGGCAGACATACAACACAGAAGGAGCCAAGGTAGTTTCTCTCAGAGTCTGGAAAGCTACCAAGAAAGCGTAAAAAGTAGACTTATTTGTTTAGACAATTGGTCATAAGAAAATTATGCAACATGGAAAAATAAAATATAAAGAAGCATTTCACCTGAAAAATAATTTATCATTTTTTTAAAAGCCATCTCATATTCCTCAATGAATTTCTTGCAAGTGTTCATTGCAGAAAAAGCAAAGGATGGCACCTTTTGGCCAATTTATGTTTGCCAAGAGAAATACAGTTTTCAGCTTGATCATATCCAGGTATAGCAGTGCTGGCGATTTCATAAAGTAAAATAACACCCAAAATCCACCAAACAGTGATACCTTTATTGGGCCAAACAAAATGCACAATATACATGTTGCAAGCTTTCACAGTTCCATGGGCTTCTTTATCAGACAAAAGTGTTAAAAATCATACAGGAAAAAAAAAGATGATGTTAGTCATAGGCCTTCATTTTGTCAAGATGTAGTTGTTGTCCTCAGTTCAGATGGTATGGAGGGGTATTCTTGCAGGCAGACCCCTCCTTCATCTGGCCACGGGGATACTGTGAGATTCTTAAAGTCCAGGATATAAAATTTAAATTCCATTAGCAAGATCTCCCTTTGAGATCCCATTTTTTCCATCCTTTGTGAGGATGGAGTTTGACCAGTAAACAATAAGAAGAAGCTGCATCAAATGCCTTTGTTTTGTTGCCTCATAAACAGATGGAATTGCCAAGTGGTGAGGTTAATCCAAAGCTACATCCTCCTCACAAAAACGCAAAGCCTCTTGCTCTAAGTAATTATTGTTGTCTGTGTATAAATGAAGAGATGCCACTAGCTCCCATAGTGAAAATTAATATGTTACACATGTGTCTATCAACATTTATAATAGCTTCAAAGATTACCTTTTTCATCAGAGTCCTGGCCGGTTGTGCACTCCTTTCCCCTTCACCTCATCATACATAACCAAGCTTGAGGCATCACTGGAACCATATAATATTCATCCTCCACTGTTTAGTTAGACCCCCATCTCCATAGGTATAAAAGTAAACTTAAAAGTTATAATTCCACTACAGAAGGAATGAAGTACATAGAATCACAGAATTGGAAGAAACTTCAAGGGCCATCCAGTCCAACCCCTTGCCATGCAGGAAGACACAATCAAAACACTCCTGACAGATGGCTGTCCAGCCTCTTCTAAACCTCCAAAGAAAGAGACTACACCACACTCCAAGGCAGCGTATTCCACTGTCTCTTACCATCAGCAGGTTCTTCCTAATGTTGAGGTGGAATCTCTTTTCCTGTAGTTTGTATTCATTGCTCCAGATCCTATTCCCTGGAGCTGTAGAAAACAAGCTTACTCCATCCTTTCAAAAATTATCCCTCATCAAGTTACAGTCATAATGCAATATAGTTATAACAGCATGAAAACAAGTAACTAGTTGTTTGGGATGCATTAGTTTGAACTACTTACTTCCAACTCTGACCCATTCCCAGCAAGATAGCTTAGAGTCTATCAAGAGGAAGCAGCCTCCTAGATGACACATTGCTAGGGAGTGGGCTTCTCACCTGGAATCAGCCTCCACTGAAGGTCCATGAAGTAATGAGACATAGGACGTTATCACACGTGGGCCACAAAGCGATAATAAAGTGGAAATGAGAAATCCCAAAAATAAACCTTGATTCCGCAAATGGCTTTCACACATAATTACCTTAATTGCGAAATTACAGTAAGCTCATGCTAACACCACATTTAACGTTCACACACAAGTGAGAAAGCCCGTAAATGTACTAGAAATGATCTTCTAGCACATGAGCAGATATAGCTATCTGTCACTCGCCGCGGCTGTCACCGCTTCCCCAGGTCGTCCTCGGAGCAGCCGGCCCTCCGCACAGCCAGCGCTCCAAGGAGGACCTCCCGCCACAGCGTTCACACATGCTGCAGCGGAAGAGTCGCCGAAGGTGCGCTGCAGCCTTTTGCGGCGCACCTTCGGTGACTTGAAGGACGGGCGGCCGTGGGCCATCCCGGGAAGCTGCGCTGTGGGGCTGAGGTATCCCCACACCTTAGCCCCACGGCGCAGCTTTGCCGCCCCTGAAAGGAGCGCTAAATTGGCGCTCCTTTCACAAGTTGACGAAGGTGCACCGCAAAAGGCTGCGGCGCACCTTCGGCGACTCTTCCGCCGCAGCGCTTGCAAATGCTGTGGCGGGAGGTCCTCCTTGGAGCGCCGGCCGTGCGGAGGGCTGGCTGCTCCGAGGACGACCTGGGGAAGGGGTTGGAGTGCCGATCGTGCGGCTGCCCCTCCCCTTCCCTGCTCCCAAGATGGCCCTTTAAGCCGTCTGCTGAGGGGGAAGGAGATGCTGCCTCGAGGACCCCGCGGAACCATGGGAAAATGCCGGGAAATGCTTCCAAATGCGCATTTGCTTTTCACATTACGGCAAATGCGAAATTACCTTAATTTTGCATTTGCATTTCCTCAAAACAACTGAATTTCAAAAGATCTCGGTTAACACCAGTTTCTGTCCACTTTCTGTCCAGTTTCTGTGCAACGTCGTGTGAAAACGCGAGGCACAAATCCAGTTTCTGTTTGGGATTTGTGTGGATTAACCAGCAGATTTGACCCCGTGTGATAATGTCCACACTTCCAGATTAGCATCCTTAGGGCACAAGCCTGAGAATGTGAAGGCCACAGGATGTTCCCTCATACCACATCAAAAACCTGGTCCGTCTAGCTTTGTATTTTTGATACTAATTTCAGAGCAGAGTCTTTCCTTGCCTGATGAAGTTGTCAGGCATTTAACTTGGGACTTCTTGCATGCAGAGCTCTTGCACTGAATTATGGCCACAGAAAGCAACCAGTCACAGCCTGTGAAAGGTCACTTATTTGTAATCTTTCCAATTTACAACACAAGCCATGCTGTTACTTGCTAAATACTGTTGATATATCTATTGTCATTCAAAGTTTTCAAGGCTGCAGTAATCTGCCATAAGGGAACATTAGAACCAGAGGAGAGAGTACAAAACTTTAAGAGTGATGAATAAGCCTAAAAATAAATTCCTAGTACTGACAAGCAGGTATTTTGCTGTTAGAAACATGTTGCTGAACCTTGTTAGTAAAAAGCTCAGTATAAAGAGATGTGCTTGAATACCCCATTGTGCACATTCTGTTCTCTAGTCCAAATGAAAAGAATTTCTGTAAATAGCCAGTACAGTCAGAGTAAAAAGGAAATCTACAGTTGTGTTCTGAGAGCCAATAAACTTTCCTCATTGAGTCTCCTGTCTTTCCTTTCTTTTTTTAAAAAGTTCTGCTCACACAACAAATATGGCTATACTAATGCACTTGTGGAGAAAATGGAATTATGGTGCTTCACCCTAAAACCCACTGTTGGAGGGCAGCCTACATGCACAAGAGGCATATGCCCATAGGCTTCCCTGCATCACCTGGGATCTTACTTTCTTCTTGCAGGGTTCCTGATAATATATACTTGAATAGGATATTGCCTGACAGTAAAGCATTTCTCAATGCTATGACTATTGACATAGAAGGGAGAGTGCAGATGGGGGTGAGGAACCTTTTCCCAGTTCTGGCTCCTGGCTGACCTCCTCTCTGACCCATACTCTGAGATCAAGTACAGATTTTTGGAATTGCCTGGGTCTCAGAATTTGGCATGGGGAGTCTCTGCTTAACTGGGGAGAGATCAAAAATCATAGGTTCCTTGTTAGACTCATTTCTACTTTTATTTAAGTTTTTGTAGTTTTTAATCTATATTGTTTTTAATTATGTTATTAGCCATCTTGAGACCCATTATTTGGAGAAAGCAGGATATAAATAAATAAGGTAAAGGTAAAGGTATTCCCTGTTGATAAGGTTGTCAGATTGTGTCCGGCGGTAGGGGGTGGTGCTAACCTCCGTTACTAAGCCAAAGAGCCAGTGTTGTCAGAGACTACTCTGTGATCATGTATAATAATATACATAGAATAATATAAATATAAATAAATAAATAAATAAATAAATAAATATGTGTGAAGGGAGAGAAAAGCCCATAAGAAAGAACAAGATTAGTAAACAGAATTTCCAGATTGGGCTAAATTTTTATTCAAATTCAAGCCAACCCACTTGGTGCATGGCCTGCATTTTCAGTTTTCATTTAAAAAGAGAGCATTGATAGAAAAGTATATCAGCACTATGCAGTTAACACACTTTCATATTGCTTTAATTTTCATGGCCCCATCTTAAGGAATCTTAGTATTTGTCATCTGCTGAGATACACAGAAAATATGTATATGTTTTATATATATATATATAGAGAGAGAGAGAGAGAGAGAGAGAGAGAGAGAGAAAGTTCCCAAGCCAGGCCAGAGGATGGCTCAGTTGCTAAAGTTGCCCCACTCAGCACTTGGAATGGCCCCGTCCTCACTGTGTTGCCGCTTGCGTCACCGATGATTGACATGCATTTTGAAGCGGCACAAACTACTGGGAACAACAATCATGCCCAAAAAGAAGCAATTACAAGGGAATCATGAAAAGATCCACTTTCATAGTGGGAATGACAGACCTTTTGGAATTGATTCACCAACACGGAGTGAAAGCAAATTGCAAACCAATTTAAATGGAAGTGGGAACGAGCCGTAAGAGATGGTATGAGTGGGGTAAAGCTCAGTGGGAAGAGAAAGGAGAGGCCCCAGGAGTTTTTTTAAATAAAAAAATTAAAATGTAACATTTCAAAAATTTTAATTTTTAAAATTTTTACATTATTTTTAAATTTTCTTTAAAACATCACATTTTACCAATTTTTCATTTTAAACACATGAAACTATGCATATGTAAATACATTTCAGTTGTGCATATGATACTGTAATTTAAAGGTGTCATTTTAGTTTTGCTAGTTGTTTATGTCACAACTATTGCCATTACATTCAGTGGTAAATGGGAATTTAGATTTATGAGTCTCATTAGTGCAAACAACATTACTAAGGATTTTGTATAGTGTGAAATTGGAGGACACCATGAGTTACCGCACCAGGTGACGCCAACTCTAGTGATGCCACTGGTTGGTGGTACAAGAATATTTTCAGTAGAAAATAGGAGAGCAACTTCCTAGGGAGGGAGTTCCTAGCCACCAAGAAGGTCTGTCCCTTATACCCACCAAATATATCTTCCATTGCAGTTTGACATGGCTTTAACATTCATAGTTCCATCCTATGGAATCCTGGAATTTGTAATTTGTTGTGGTACCAGAGCTCTTTGACAGAGAAGGCTAAATATATAACAAAACTACACATCCCACAATTCCATAGCATTGAGCCATGGCAGTTAAAGGACGTTTTCACACTACCCTCCCTAGGGTAGCCGGGTGGAGCCATTCTGGAACGGGTTGTGCCGCCGATTCCGGAATGGCTCCGCCGCCGGCAGGCTAATTCCTTTTGACACCCGGAATTACCTTTAAGCCACAGAAGCCAGAGTTACAGGTCTTTTGGCCGGAGTGAGGCCGGACTTACGGCTCCGTGCATCTGAACACACGGAGCAAGAAGCCGGATGGACGCAGGGATGGCACCGGAAGGGGCGGGGTTTGCCGCTGCGCGTGTGTGAACACGCCGGAAATGGAGCCGGAGTGGGGCCGGATGGAGGCCGGCTAGCATCCTCCAAAAGCCCCGTGTGAAAATGTCAAAAGTTTTGTCAAGCTGGATTATTTATGCAATGTGGATGCAACCTAAGTCTTACCTGCATCCCCATATATTGCAGCAGGAACTCTATCTCTAGCCACACTTAAAATCAGGAACAAGCATGATTCACTACCCAGCTGAGATACAAAGACATAAGCCCTTGGATCTTTCTATCCATGGATCTGGATCACACATGAAAGTCTACTCTTGAGGAGCTTAGTGCCTTCAATCTAATGCAGTGTAGGAATTATGTAACCCTCCAGATGCAACTCCTAGTAAACCTAGGCAACAAATTTGAAAGGTGGAAAATGGCAAGGGATGGGGGTGTTGCAGTCCAACAACATTTGGAGGGCCATATAATTTCCATTTCTTCTCTAGAAAACAGTAAGGGAATTTCCTGCCTTTAATTGAACATGCTCTCTAGTGGAGGAAAACTTTACAATGTAACCTGTGAATTCTGAGTTCTTTTGAAAATGGGTGGGGGAGTGTGTAGTCCTACAGATATTGTTAGAGTGCAACTCCCATCATCTCCATCTATCATGGCCATTGATAAGAGATGATGACAGCTGAAGTCCAACAACCCAGAACCATTTGTTCCTGGGTCTTTCTCAAAACCATTTTTATTGGTCATGAAAAGCAGTTATCACATATAACACAAACACTGAAATCAATGCAATTTATCCATTTGCCCTCACATTTTTCTTGAATCTTTTGCATTTCTGTTGAATAGTAAAGGAGGTCCTCACTGGGGGCCTCTAATCTTGCTGGTAAGATGCTCAGATCCATCTTCTATGCCAGCAAAGACACTCAGTACTGAACAAGAGCAGAACAGTTCAGACAAGTGAACATGATCTCAAGAACTGTTTTCAAGGAGAGGCTCAACATTGGCAGGCAGGTTGTGATTAATTTTGCCTATTTGCAGATACTTGCAGAGGAAGGACAAATTTCTTTCCCCATCCATTATCATTTAAATGTTCTTAAATAGGAAGACTATTACAAGAACAATGTGTACTTAGAAGTGACCTCCATATGTTCAGTGTGTAACTTACTCCCGACTGAGTATGCATAGGAAAGATTCTAGGCAGCCTTTATTACTTTGGGAATAGTTCAACAATAATGGCTGTCTTAATATTTCTTAATGCTTGATTATTTAGTACACTTCTGAATGATAATTCCTGGGGATGCTCAGCTACATAGGAATCACAATGGTACAGTTTTGCCAGATTATTTCAGGTGATCTTCATCACCCTGGGGGAGAGGATATTGGGGGAGGCTTCTCAAATATCTCCAGCACCCCTTTTCTGGGGTCCATATCCCAAAAAGCTTTTATATGATACAGATCTATCATGTGATCCACACTGGTCAGTAAACTTCTTTATTCATGCATTCAGTATCTCTGTAGCTCCTTTTAGCTAGAATAGCTGGCAGTGCCCCAAAAGCTGATTTTTTTTAAATCTACTTACCCATTTGTTATCCTTCCAGTTACCCATCTGTTATAGGCTTCAACCATGACAATTGCTTTCAGAGATTACTCCAAGGGGTAATGAAAGATAGGGGACACTCTTTGAATATTTCCACACTTTTCAGATTCAACATGTTAGAATTCTACATAGCAGAGATAAAATTCTTGCTTTCCCTAATTATGGGCTCTGACATTGCTTCATTCATTTACCTCAGATTTTCTGGAGCCAGCATGATTTAGTGGATTAAGCATTAGACCAGGGGTAGGCAACCTTTCCCCTTTAAGGGCCGAGGGACTTCAGCTCCCAGAAGCCTCAGTCATGTTGGCCAATAGTCCCATGTGGGCCAATAGCTCCTGGGATTCTGGGAGCTGAAGTCCCTCGGCCCTTAAAGGGGAAAGGTTGCCTACCCCTGCATTAGACTATGACTCTAGGGACCAGGATTCAAATTCCAGTTCAGCCATGGAAATCCACCGGGTGACCTTGGCCAAGTCACAGTTGCTCAACCCCCTCTGAAGAGACTTGCCAAGAAAACTCCATGAACAGGTTGCCTTCTGACCAAAAGTTGGAAATGACTTGAAGGCACTCACCAACAACAATAAAAAGAAGAAATATTGCATCTAGAGATGCCGTATCCTCAAAAAGATACACATAATTCACACTTCAGATGAGCTTAATTCTTAATCCTTAAAATTAATAAACACGTTATTAATAAACACTGCCTCTTTCTCTTTGTTGTTACAGCCAAATGGTTTCTTACAAATGGCTTTGAACAACTTTACTTCCTTTCCTGGTTTATCTCAGTACTTGTGTCTGAGGAGATTATTGCATGCCCAAATAAAGTGTCCTTTCCCCAACAGGATAAGATCACATTACGGGTTGCTATCAGATGTTATCACACAGCAAAACACCACCAATGCCACTGGGCAACTGCAACCCACAGGCAGCCTATCTCCCAGCATGCTTAGCCCACTGATTTTCAAGAATGGAAAGCTTCAGTACTTGAAAATTGGCAGCTAAGCATGGCTGGGAGATGGGTTGTAGTCACCTGGCAGTATCAGAGGTGTTTTGGGTGTGATAACATTCAATAGCAACCCGTAACACAACCTTATCTTGTAGGGGAAAGGGTGTTTTATTTGAGCATGCAATAATCTCCTCTGAGTTCATAATTCTAAAACTTTTCTAAAACATACCATAATTACTACATATCCCATTACTACATTGGGGCAGGACAAAAGCATATGCAACTCCTGACATTATATGGAAAAGCAGTTTGTCTTTTTTTATCTATCCAGTAAGATATGAAATAAACAAATAAAAATAGTCCTCCTGACTGAGGCCTGAGTCATATAAATAGTGGCCCACATGGGAAAATGATGGTGTAAAGCAGCTTCCCACCACAGTTGATTTCAACCGTTCAACCAGAGCGGAGCCAGTATCAGGAGCTCCCTGAGCCCCACCAACAATGGTCCCATCAATGGTGGTCCAGGGGGTCTCCTTTATTTAAATGAGAAAGCCACCCTTTACTTTCCCATAATGTCATGGGATGTCACTACACTACAGACATTGTGGGAAATGTATACCGTGAGAACATTTATTAGTGTGCTGCCACCGTCTGATAACGTACTGCTTCCAAGTATGTTTGACTGGAGAGAGACCTTACTAGTTTAGCAGGGAGTCCATCAGAAGGCACTTTGATGAGCACCGTCCCTAAAAAACAAAATAAAGCAAAGGAAAACAAAAAGTTCCTCACAAAGCCTTTGCTTTGAGGAGAAGAGGGATTGTGACTACAATGTTGAATTCAGCCAAAATGCTTGGGAATTTACTTTACATGGAGGAGTTCTTCCCATATGGCATGGTAGTTCTATTTAAATACAAAGTGAGGAATCCATCACATGGATATGAATCTGAACCTGTGTAGATAACTTAGGTTTAGAGTTGCCAAGTCAGGATTGTCACTGGTCCAGAGATTTCACAACCCAGGCTTGAGACTGATGGACAACCCCTTAGAGGGCAGGCTCTGGTAATTTTACAAGAGTGATATTTGAGGGTCCACCACCTGGTAAATTATTTGTCCCATAATAATTTTTAGGAGAACTCTGCTGTACAGAGAATAAGTCTTAGACCAAATTAGATGTGATCCTAACTTCTAATACAAGCAAAACTCTAATAAAGCAATGATGTCATACTCCCATGAAGATTTATGTGGCTCTAGCTACTGTTGAAAATGGTAGAACACACAGTAAGTCCACAAAAACTTACCCTAGTCCTTAATATTCATGTTTCCTATCCCACTCACTTACTCCTTGCTGCTGGAACAAAAATACAGGACACCATGCCACAAGGGCATGAGCTATTTCTCCTAATTGTTCAGCAGGGAGAGAGTGGGGTGTAGCCATCATCTGGATGACTGCCATTTTGCTGGCAGCTACTAATTTAGCATCCCATGTGTTTTAGCCCTAAAAGATTTATCTCAGTCTTTGAAAGACTGGACCTTTTCAGACTGCCAGAAACAGTGCAAATTGAGTCCACTTTAAGGGTTAGGGTTAGTGCTAGGGAGTCATGGGAATTGTTCTTTTTCTGAGACATTGAACCTTCTCTGTCAGGGAGCTCTGGTGCCACAATAAACTACAGTTCCCATTATTCCCTAGCACTGAGTCAGGGCAGTTAAAGTGGACTCAATTTGCACTATTTCTGTCAGTCTGCAAAGGCTCTTCGCAGGGCAAACTTCACTTTCATTTTGCATGTTAATAGCAAACACGTTTAATTCCACAGAAGATGCTGGCTACTTTTTTGGACCTTAATTACATTGAAGATCCTTCAGTCTGTGGACACAAGTGGACTTCAGGTAGATCAGTAAGATGTATCCATTCATTCTACATGAAGCCCCCACTGTTCAAAGCCCAGTTATCTGACAACTCACTCTTTCAACACTTGCAAATTAAGGGCAATTCCATTAATCTGACAAGAGATCCACTCTTTTGTCAGTTCTTCTTGCTTAAAGAGGCTTGCTTGTGCTCAACTGTGCATGTGTACACTATTTGCAAAGTGAGCTGAGATGGAGGGGGGGGGGGAACCAAACCAATTGAGAGGCTTTGCAAGCAGTGTGG
Source organism: Phrynosoma blainvillii (assembly GCA_026167975.1). NCBI lineage: Eukaryota > Metazoa > Chordata > Lepidosauria > Squamata > Phrynosomatidae > Phrynosoma > Phrynosoma blainvillii. Next base: position 191,439,916 of record JANUYF010000004.1, on the reverse strand, counting down.
GAGTGTGTGGGTAGTTCCAAGCAAGCCACCATATTTCCCTCATATTCCTCTGCTTTTTGACCAACTTCAGTTTCTGACAGTGCTGTAATCCCTAACCTGCCAGATAAGTTGAGGCTTCCTGTATTTCCTTTGTGTGTCAGTTTTGTATGAGTCCATTCATAAGAGTGTTCCATCCCACTTCCATATTGATCTGCCAATTAAAAGAAAAGATCTGAAAATTGTATTGAAATAGATTTTTCTGAAGAAACCCAATGAATATGCCCAAATCTTTAGAGATCAGCATGGATATGTTTCTTTTTTGAATTGGCTTGATTTAACTTGCTTTGCAGAAGGCAGAAGATACAATCTGGGAATGTTGTTTTGCAGACAAAGTTTGGTACTGTTGTTTATTTGCTACTTGTGTTCTCCAGTTGGTATGCATGCCTGAGAACAGATTAGCCTGCTGGTATAAAAACACATTCAAAGCAAAAATATCAAATTGGCAAAATTAGTCATTTTTAGTGAAATGGTTTTCTAGGTCAAGACTTACTTGCTGAAGATGCAGCATTATAAATGGAGTTCTTTAAAACCACTTGTTCTACTAGTCTGATAATTCATTTCATTCTAGGGGAACACTTTACAGTATATTAACAGGAAAGGAAGACTAGGAGTGCATTAATCAAATTTTTCAGATGGAGAGAATCACATGCACTACATCTAGGAACTCTCCATTCCCATTTTTCAGAAGCTATATATAATCAATATTTCAAATATATCCACTTTGTCTTCTATCACTGAATTTAGCCTATTCCTTCATCAAATGGGAAGTGATACAGGCAGCTGCTAGGATCTCCTTTTTATGCAACATTTAAAACTGGGATGCGAATGTACTAGAAACCAAAAGGGAGGTAATGCGCACCAGTTAAACTAAACTTGTTTAAAAACTGCTGTGTACCCTAACTGTATATCTAATTATACCATGAGATTTGCCATCTGAAAAATCACTGAAAAGTCATATATGAATGAAAAGATCTGGTAAGAATAGGGTATCATTAAAAGTGAGCAAAGCACAGAAAGGAATGTTTTAACCAGGGATAAAGAAAAGTAATAACATTTTAATGAGTTAACACATGCAGTATGTTCATTGTAATTTATTTTTCTGTTGATATTTATCAGGTTTCAGTGAATATAGCTAAATTTGGAGCAAAACTTCAATCAGCATCCATATTCTTTTGCCCAAGCCTTCTGTTTTTCAAAGTGGGATGTGAATATTACTATTTTCCTAGATATTGATTTTTTAAAAATGTAAAACACAAGTTATTCTTCACCCATAGGTCTCAGAGCAGTATGCCAATTAAATAGCATGAATTGCTTTGTCAACTGATTTGTGGAAGGCAGACTTTAAGTGCATTAGTGGAGGAAGGAACAGATAGCAAGAAGTCAGTTTTTCCATTTCTTTATTTACTGTGGTTATATTTTACATCTATGGGAAAAGATGTACTTTGTCTTGGGGCAGATAGCAAGTTATTTAAGCTGCTACAGTCCTCCTTAATATTTTCTTCTCAGTTTTGTACAAATGCTGTTCAACCATACAATCTGTTTTGGCTTCCTATTACCTTGAAGTCTAAACACACACCAGAGAGATCAGCCCTGTTGTTGTAGAACATCAAACTGTCATAGCATTTCTATGTTGATGTTGTTGGAAATATTTCTATACCAATTCTCATTTGCATAAATTCTGAAACAGTTGACAACATTATAAAATAATAAAACAAAGCAGTAAAAACACGATAATAGAATGTATAAAAGAGATCAAAATAGCTTATGGCTGCAGAGAAGCCAAGGAAAATATTTAGAGAAATTATATTTCCCCTATGTGCTGTTTTGAATAGTGACACGTTCCAGTCTGTTGTGTAATTCAAAATAATAATAATAGGCAGGACATTGCACATTAGCAAAGTTAGACAGCATATATGGCTTTGAGAGCTATAACCAAAATTAAAATAAATCTTGATTGAAACTGCAATTCTGTTCACGACTCACAGAGCAATTGGTGCTTACTCAGACCCAAGTCCCACTGTATTCAACAGGGTTTATCCCCAGGGAGGTGTACATAAACTTTAGCCTATGTTAAACACTACTTTTCCTCCTCTCAACATTGCATCTTCATTGCATCATCAACATGATCATGATAATGATCTTCATCATCATCACAACACAACCACAACAAAGGGTAGGGTCCTGTTTTTGACATGCATGCAGCTAGTCTGGTCTCCAAGAGGAAAAGAAGGTTGCACTCTGTCTGTGAGTGGACCATGGTATATTCCCTCTTCAGACCTGAGATCAGCTATTTCTTCATCATCTGACTTGACCTTCTCCTCCTTCCTCTCCACAATAGTAAGTGGTAGCAGTGTGCTCTACAGGGGACTGACAGCTTCTGGGGTGGGAAGACAGAACTGCACAAGCAGAATGTTATGACCAGTAATAACAACACAGTAATTTAGGACTAAATAAACTCTTTGGCACTATTAAATCTTTCCTTAGATTTGCAAGTTCAGCTATGGGGAAGTTCCTTGATAAAACTGGTTTTGAAAGATGGTTTAATTATGCTAAAGATATACGTTTGGGCACTGGCTTCTGTATCCTGGCCCAGCCCTATTGACAGGACAACTAAGTATAAAGTGGTGTACATTTAATTTGGCATTCTTTTCAAAGTAATTCTTCTATATCATGTCCATGGAACTTTCAATGCTCACTGCTAATATATGTCCATTGTCCTCTTTGTTGTTATAATAACATTACCAAAGAGGTTTTGATGGTTTTTTAGGCATTATAGAAGTTGCTTTTCCATTATGTGCTCCTAATGTGATTTGTCAGTGGCTTCTATGTCAAGGGCATGATGAATCTGTTCTGAGTTTTATTTATTTGAAGGCCAAAACAGATTCAGAACTTTGCATAGTTCGTTTGACGTCTGGGATCAAACCCAGGGTGGCTCATCTGAATGACTCAACCACACAGACAGAGTTGATTACTTTAGTGGTACCTTCTCTCAATGACCAATTCCATAAGAAAGAACTATATGACAATTTCAGCCCATAAGTGGAATATTCATATTCATACCCCATGTTTCTGGGAATATATCACAAGATCTAAGGCTAAATTTAAAGTGGTGACTGGCAATGTGCAGTCATGGTACCATATGTTCTAGCCCCAGACACCTCCTCCATTCTTCTTGAAAAAAGTAAGCAAAATTTAGGCCAAACACACAGACAATTAAAATGCCCCCACTAAACTGCCACAAAAATGTGGAGGGTTGGATGTGTTTGCCTTCCACTATGCCCTTACAGACTCACAAACCCCCAACTCAAAAAGTGGCTGTATTTCCCCCCAATCCCAGAATCTTCTGGGTTCAGATATCACTTCTGGTCACACCAGGAACAGTCCATGATGTCTGTGGGGTGGGTGGATGGGGGGTGGCATATGCATAAATGGCCACTACCCTTACACAGTTGCCCACCCCTGAGTTAAGTGCAAGTTGGGCTTGTAGGCACATATCACATGCATTTGATGCAGCTAGCCATTTAAAGATGAAATAAATGCTATGAATTAATAGCAAGAACCATTTTTTTTCAGCATTGGACCTCATGTAACAAAAATGGCACCATCTATACACAAAAGGGAGCCACATTATGTCTGCAGGTTAGAGAATGAAATGGAGTATCTTGGAATAGAGCACAGTTGGTTGTCCAGAACTCTAAATTGAAACATTTGGTAATAGTTAAACAACCACCATGAAAATGCCTGAGAAAATAAAAATGTTGCAAGCTGACAATACACTGAGTATCAAGCTAGTTTCCTTGGACCCATAAATAAGAAAGCCAGCAAACTATTGTACTTCCAGGACACTAGGCCAGTTACAGATAAGCAAAATATAAATGGTATCATGAATTAGACCTATGTAACCACATCTGTGTAGCACCTTTGAGACAAACTGAAAGAAAGAAGCTGGTAGCATGAGCCTACTTGAGCCTACTTTCTCAGATGCATCAGAGGCACATGGACTTTTAAATGGAGAATTCCAGGAGATGTGGTTGGAGTAAAGAGAATATACAATTGATAAGGTTCTGGTTAGAGAGAATGTAAGGGAAGGTATTCATTGTATGTGCTGGATCAAATTTTTAAAAAGGAATAACAATATGTAAAAGTATCAGCCCATATTGCTTCAGTAACATGAGGATACTGAAAAATATGCCACACAAATGGCTGGTACTGGGTTTTCCTGTTCTGAAGAGGTAACACTTGTACATTTCAATGGAGTCTGTGTCCAGTCAGGAAGTATTTTCTGCTCTTGAAATTTATAGACATATTTATGTAAATGCTTTTGGAAAATTTTGCATCACTTTTGACAGGGACTGACACTGATGACAGAGATTTAAATAAAAGAGAAGGGAGAAAAACACATTTTTGGATGTACAAATGCATATAAGTGGCTTTATGTTAGCATGCTTTATAGGAAAAAGTACATTATTGTGCATCAATAATGCACTAGCATGAAAAAAAATTCTGGCAAGAGTGTTGCACAGACAACATGGTAGACAAACGGTACCTGACCTGCTGAAAAACATAGAAGGTAAATTGTGGATAGTACATAGATAAACATGAAGATGGGCTGTAAATTTATAAAATTTTGGGAAGTATAGGTGATTGGTCCTCTCACATGCCTGTTAATCTTGTGAACACATATTACAGGGGAAGGAGGGGAATACTTTCATGGTCCCATGAAATGCTTTCAAAACAACAGGATGATAAGTTCCTTATTTTCAGCTTTACTACAACTGTTAAACAAATTTGTGAAGGTTCAGTCGCAAATCACTAGTTTGTTGTTGTTGTTGTTACTACCCCCGCATCGATCTCAACCCATGGCAACCCTTTTCCCTATTTTCACTCTTCCCTCTTCCATGTCCAAGCCTGCTTTCCTTACAATATGTTCTGCATACAAGTTGAATAGGTAGGGCCGGGGTAGGCAACCTGTCCCCTTTAAGGGCCGAGGGACTTCATCTCCCAGAATCCCAGGAGCTATTGGCCAACATGGGACTATTGGCCAACATGGCTGAGGCTTCTGGGAGCTGAAGGCCCTTGGCCCTTAAAGGGGACAGGTTGCCTACCCCTGAGGTAGGGTGATGGGATGCAGCCTTGTCTGACCCTTTTGCCAATTGGGGACCATTTTGTTTCTCCATGTTTTGTTCTGACAGCAGCCTCTTGTCCAGAATACAGAACCTTCATCAGGGCTATCAGATGCATTGGCACTCCCATGTCTTTAAGGGCATTCCATAGCCTCTCATAATCTATGCCAGGGGTAGGCAACCTTTCCCCTTTAAGGGCCAAGGGACTTCAGCTCCCAGAAGCCTCAGCCATGTTGGCCAATAATCCCATGTTGGCCAATAGCTCCTGGGATTCTGGGAGCTGAAGTCCCTCGGCCCTTAAAGGGGAAAGGTTGCCTACCCCTGATCTATGCAGTCAAAGTCTTTGCTATAGTCTATAAAGCACATGCTGCTTTTCTTTTGGAACTCCCTGCTGCGCGCCATTAGCCATCGTATATTTGAGATATGATCCCTAGTGCATCTTCCTTTCCTGAACTCTGCTTCGGCCTCTGGGTTTTCTCTCTCCATGTGTGGTTGGAGTCTATGTTGCAGTATTTTGAACATATTTTTTTTTGCATGGGCGATTAGTGCTATGGTTCTATAGTTGCTGCAGCCTCTTATGTCTCCTTTTTGTGGATGGGGATGTATATTGATCTTTTCCAATCTGTTGGCCATCGTTTTGTTTTCCATATCTGTTGACATATATTGGTTAGCATTAGAGTTGACTCTGTCAATGTGGATTGCACCAGTTATATTGGAATATCATCTGTTTCTGGAGACTTGGTTTTTGTCATTTCTTTTATTGCAGCTTCCATCTCAGTTTTTAGAATTTAGAATATGGCTCTTCATTCCATTTGTCCTTCATGTTGCCATCTGTTTTATATAACTCTTCTGTGTGTTGCATCCAACATCTTTGCATTCCTTCGTGGTCTTGAATTATGTTATTTTTATTGTCATAGAGCTTCTTGGTCCCTGGTTTGAACTTTCCTTTGATTTCTCGAATCTTGTGGAATAGGTCTCTCATTCTTCCCTTTTTGTTGCTGTCTTATTTCTCTGCATTGGTCATTGTAGTATTTTTCCTTATCTTTGTGCACTAACCATTTTACATTTGTGTTCATGGTTCTTAGTTTATTCCTATCTCCTTTTTTGTTTTGTTTCTCTTCTTTTCTTTATTGCTTGTAGCATTTTATCTGTCATCCATGGTTTCTTCAATTTCCTTTTGTCTGTTGGGAGTGTCTGTCTGCATTCCTCTTTTACTATGTCCCTGGCTTCAGACCAAAGATCTTCTAGTTCATGATCTTTTATACTTAATACTGCAAATCTGTTCCTTATATTGTCAGTGAATTTGTGGAAATGTTGTTTAAATCATATTTTGGTATGATGACTAGTTGTTCTCTTCTTGAGTTTTACTTTTATTTTTGATATGAGCATTTCGTGATCTGTGCCACAATCAGCACCTGGTCTAGTCTTTACCTTTACTTTTTTTAGAGGGCTATTATAAAGAGAGGTTTTAAAAATCAGAAGAAGAACAAAAGCCCAAATCCATTTATACTGTTTACAGTAAGCCAACACAAGCCTGATACTGAAGTCTTTTTCTTTATAAATCTAAGGGAAATCTTTCTCAGTAGTACTCGGCTCTGATATTCTTTTCTCCCGATATGTGCCATGGATTCCTGTTGATATCAATGGCCCATCACTGACGGAGAGTGAGTCAGAATGTCAGAGGTGAGTGCTGCCATGTGGATCTGAGTGGAGTTATTGACTTTATCTTTCCCCATCAAAGGCTGATCCCTTCGTTCTGTATTTCATCGAAGGCTTACAAGGTCTGCTTCCTTACCGTATTCTGCCCTTTGAGTATGAGTATAGATCTGCCAACTCTACTTTGGAAATGGAGTTGGTAGAATACTGAGATCAGTGCTGCTCCCTACCTCTCTCTTTCTCCTTCCTTTTAGATTAAGTATTAGTTGTTGTCCTATATTGCTTCTTCAGCAACTGTTTCCAAGAGTTTTTGGTTTTACATAGAAGATGTGAGATGACACACCTTTGTGTGGCAGGATGGACCACTTGACCGTGAGACGCAATGACATGAATCAGCTGATTCTTGAATTTTTGAACTGTGGACAATCCTCTTAGAGGTTTTTACTGTGTGTCATCATGGCAGCAGCAGGCAGAATGACTTAATAAATACCAGAAAACTGCAAAGTTGCTGTTGGAAGCTTTTATCTGTATACGATGCAGGTTTGTATAACTATATCAAGATTCTATTGTGCTTCCTTGAGCTCCTGGAAAATCCAAGCTCCTTGTCTGTATAAGAGGTCTACATTCACTGCTCAATTAATAAAGGGCCCTCTGTCCTACCAAGAGAGCAAGTAATAAAATGACACTGAGCTGAAAAATGACCATGTGCCTTATGTACTTGCTATCCTGATAATATGACACAATTTAAGATCTATTTCAGTTTGGATTCAAGCCTAGTAATGGACATAGACTGCTTTGATCATCCTGATGACCACTTTGTGCTAGGAACTGGAGAAGGTAACTGTGTTCCTGTTGGTTCCGATCAAGATCTTTACAGCTTTTTGAGAACCCCAATGCAGAACTTTGCAAAGGAAACAGCTCCCAGAATGTCCCATGCTGGGGGGGGGGGGATAGGATTTATCCTCTAAAAAGTAACTTTCCAAGCTCTGCATCAATCACGGAAGCCTTCTGGGTTGCCTGCCTAGATCTGGAAGCACTGTTTTATGGTGGCTCTTGTCCTTTCTGGTAGAGCAATTTCAGAAGGTGGTGCAGGGACTAATTTTTATTGCTATGCATAATGGCCTAAGGAGACACTCAGACTCTGTTTTGTGCTCCATGCTACTTAACATATAAAGGTAAAGGTATTCCTTTTTGACAAGATTGTCAAGTCATATCTGACTGTAGGAGGTGGTGCTAACCTCTGTTACTAAGCCAAAGAGCTAGTGGTGTCAAAGATAACTCTGTGATCATGTGGCCAGCGTGACTGCACAGAATGCTGTTAACACATATGTGACATACAAATGTAACAGAATTTCATTTGAAGCACCATGAAACAGAAATGTGCAACAGACTGGGCCATTGTCCTCTTGTACAGAAGCTGTGATGGTCATTTAAGGTAAAGATGAACACTTTCTGAGTCTGGGAAGATATTAAGTTGTGAAGATATTGACTAGTGGAGGTTCTGTAGCTATTAGCTACAGCCTCTACTCATCAACCATTTTCAGGTTAGGGTAATCTGCTATGTAGTGATTTTATTTGATATTTTGGATATGTGATGTGACCAGATGCTACAAATTTAAAGACATTCACTACTCAAATTAGCTTTGAAACATCCAGGTATCAAAGACATGTAGTTTGAAAGCAATGAGTTGCCATGGAAATTAACTTATCAATATTTCTTTGTTTGGCAATGTTGATGGGTATTGATCTTCTGAGGCCTACAATTTTAGGGTGGCCTGCTATTTGTATATTAGCAGAAGGAAAATTAGATTAACTATTGGTTTCAGAAGTTGAATCTGTAATCACAACTTTAAGAAAAAATAAGATAAACCCAATATATTAAGTTAAATGGAGATGGTATAGCCAATTCTTCTACAAGTACCAACTCTTATTAATATAAATCAGACATGGCAAAGTGCACATGCAACACGAAACCAGGACTAATAAGCCCTAGTAATAGTATTACCTAATTTGCAGTTGGGGGGGTAGAAATATATAATTTCCTAAGGATGTCCTTCCCTCCCTGTCCATGTCAGGGGATGTTTTGATTATGAAGCAATGATATGCAAGCTTCTGTCAAAGAGAGTAAGATTCCAACTGAATGGAATCAAATGCATTTTGTTATAACAGTGAAATCAGCTACAAAATGGTGAGACAATACTAAAAAAATCCTATTCTGATAGTGCAGTTGGCAGATACAGCCAAACACTTGAGAAAGAGTCAAGGTAATGAAGAAGGGGGTTTAAGGGCCTAAGCAGACTGGCAGAAATAGTGCACATTAAATTGAGGCACTGCCCTGGCTCAGTGCTAGGGAATCATGGGAACTGTAATTTATTGTGGCACCAGAGCTCTCTGACAGAGAAGGCTTAATGTCCCAGAAAAAAATACAATTCCCATGACTCCCTAGCACTGAGCCAGGGCAGTGCCTCAATTTAATGTGCACTATTTCTGGCAGTCTGCTTAGGCCCTAAGACTGGTTGTATGATGAAAAAAATGTGACCAAGGCAGAAAGGAAAATGAAAATGTGAAGAACAGTAAAGTAGAAGGGCTTATTGAAGAAGCAGAGTCTGAAGGAGAGAGGAAAGTTGTGGAGTGGGGAAGGAGCCATTCCAAAGTCAGGAAGGCAGGAATTTTTGGGGGGGGGGGTACCAAAAAGGAGAGTTTTGGCTCAGGATAGGAAACAGCATAGCAAGGCACACTCCTTACCACACATACAGATGCAGGACATTCTCATATGATCCCTAGTCTCACAACTGCACTAATTAAGGAAATGGAAATATAGCAGTGACTCCACAATAGTGCAATTGAGGATGTTTCTGTCTCTCACAGTTTCTTCTGTACTCCCCCTTAATGTCACCTCCCCGCCCTATGCCTTACCCTTCAGGTTTTTGTTTTTAAATATAATGCTGTAAATGCAATTTAAGTTTAAAAAGAAGAAGAAAATGAACAGGGAAAAATTAAAGGAAATCAGCCTTCTTAGGAATAGTGAGGAGGAGATGGGACAGAGGGAGAGAAGAAGACACTGACACCTCATGACTGCCAATATAAGAACTGTCTCAGTTTTGCACCTCAAGACTAATGGGACAGCAGTGTGATTGGGAGTTTATTGATGGGTTTTCCCTGTCAGACAATAGGGATGCTTTAACAACACCTGACAGCAAAGCAGTGATGAAATTGAGACGATGTTGTTCAATAAGTATTGTCAAAGGCCCTATTCTGTAGCTTTAATAGCAGTTTAAAGCTTCATGTGATAATCTCCTTCAACATACACACAAAACAACTTACTTCTTATGTGAGTGGCCAACGTAAGACAAAATGAGAATGGATAACAGGAGAAGATCAGTGTGCATTGTTCCTATAGCTTGGTTCCAATGGAGAGATGTTTCTCAAAGTTCCACTCCATCCAAGGTGCTTCTTTAATTCTCCTCAGTAGAATTGTCCCAGGTTAAGAAATACTGAGGAAAAGTACACACAACAATAAGTAAGATTTTGGAAATTAATTTTCAAATGAAACCAGAAATATATTTGCTAAATATGACAAGTAAAATGATGAAAAGTGATGAGAAGAAATATTGGAGGATAATTCTATACATGGTAAACTCAGCTAGAATATTGCTAGCCAAATACGGGGGCGGGAGGGGGGGGAGACGCTTCATCAATGAATGGTTATTTAAATTAGTGGATATGTATGAATTAAATAAGCTAAGATGTTGGTTGAACTACAAGAATGTAAAAAACACAAGAACAAAGAATGGGCTACAGTTTTGGAATTTTGTAAGAGTAAATGGAAAGTATAAAATATAGAAAGTGTAATCACTGCACTTTTTAAATGAATCACTGAAGCTGATAAAATATATGAAATATTAGAAGGCTAGAATAAAGAGTTTTAAAAAATGAAATAAGATGAATTTAAGAAGTTAAAATATTACTTCTTGTTTTGATTGTTTGTAATGTGTTTATGTGTATTTATCTATATAATTTATGTAAATATGTGATTGTTGATTTTTTGTTTTTATTATGTGTATTTTTAAAAATAATAATTAATAAAAAAATTCTCCTCAGTAGACACAGAAGTTCACAGACCTACTAGGCTTCAGTTCACACTTATTTTATGAGCATTGCCTACAGTTCTCCTAAAGAAACAGAACATCACAGTGGTAGATAAAGAGAAAACAAATATCTAGTAGTGTGTGTCACCTCTTCTTATTTGATCTGTTACTAGAACATCTTGTAACAAGTCTACATGTTTCTGGAATTGCTTTAAGATGAAATTAGCATAATGGAATATAATGACAAGTAAGACCAGATCAGTTTACTCAACTTGGGCTCCCCACCCCCTTCAAAATAATCATGTAGTGATGAGGAAAAGAGAGAAAGATGGACACTGGATGCTCAAGTATTACCATTGGAAGAAAAAGCTAATGAGGATTTTGCTGAAGTAGAATAATAGGGAAGTACTAGCACTGCTCAGTCACTGCCTACATTTTCTGTTAAAGAACTGATGTCCAGGAACACATATGTTAACAATACCTGTAAAAGGACCATTTAATAGAATTACAGGGGTTTGAAACAAATGGGAAATCCCTTTCAGTTTACCTAACTTGTCTACAACAGTGCAAGCTTCCTAAAATAAAAGTGATAGCTAAGAAGTCATTCTTCTCCTGCTCTCTGCCTTAGTATGGGCAAGACCATCCAAGCTCCAAGTGCTGGATAAACATACCCTTGAAAATCTCACAGATTAAAATTGGGACATGTATGGCCAAGCAGCATCAAAGTGTGGCTGAGATGGCAAAAGTGAAGAACACACAAGCTAAAACACACACAAAAGGAAGAACACACAAGCTAAAAGAGGCCACAGCAGTTTGCTTTCTCCTGAGCATAATGGGAAGGGCAACATTCTGTCCCTTCCACTCCTTTCCACCCTACTGAGTTAACTGAGTGCAAACTACTTTTTTTGCCACTTCATACTCAGTGTCTAGCAACTGAAGTAAGTGGTTGACAAAAGGGGTACATGGAAGGAAAAGAGAGAAACATTTTAAACACAGCTGAAAATGTGGGACATTAGAGGGTTAATCAGGACTGTCTTTGCAAAACCAGGAGAGTTGGAGAGTATGGATCAGTCCACAGACTGATTCATGTTTTTCAGCATGGTCTAGACCAGGGGTAGGTAACCTTTCCCCTTTAAGGGCCGAGGGACTTCAGCTCCCAGAAGCCTCAGCCATGTTGGCCAATAGTCCCATGTTGGCCAATAGCTTCTGGGATTCTGGGAGCTGAAGTCTCTCGGCCCTTAAAGGGGAAAGGTTGCCTTCCCCTGGTCTAGACTCTAGCAGTTTGAGCTTTGGACTATGACTCTGGAGATTAGGGTTCAAATCCCCACACGGCCATGGAAACCCACTGGGTTACTTTGGGCAAATCACACTGTCGCATCCCCTCTGAACAAATCTTGCCAAAAAAACCTTGTGATAAGGTTGCTATAAGTTGGAAATACTTGAAGGCACTCAACAACAAAAAAGGTAAAGGTAAATGTAGTTCCTTGACATGAATGTCTAGTCGTAACCTGCCAACCTTCCAATCTTCTGATAATCAGAACTGGCATCTTAACCACTAAGCCACCATATCCCCCCTGAAAAATATGCCAAGAATTTTTGTCCCCCTCCCCCTTGGGCAACATGAGATGAGAAGAGGCCTCCAGAAACCACAGATTACTCTTTTGCTATATTCTTTGAACAAGACAGCAGTGAGAGATGGTTTGGTGAGGAACCCTCCCAATAATTAATTGAATTAATTAAAAATCCCCTTAGAGAGATCCATTGCTACATATTGGTGGAGAATTCTGGGCATTCATTTCCCCCAAGGTTTGGGCACACTAACCACGCAATCTGTTCAGATCCTGGATGTAGAGGTATGGAGATAAAAAGGTGGTTTCACAGATGCAGGAATAAATTTGTAGAAGAGTGTGTGTATGCTGTTCTTGTGTGACTGGACATAAGGGCAAGGACTATCATGAGTTGGCTGCACCCATTTCATTCTTTAGTTGGATGTTCTGTTGGCTGGCAAGGCACGAGTAACCCAATGGCAGGTATCCAATTATCCTTGGGAGTGATGTTAGAGCAGATTCTGTTGGCACATGTGTGACCCGAAGTCCACATGCAGATTTGTGTCAGGAACAAATGCCACAGAAGGCTCTGCTGTACAGTTCGTGCAAGTTGGAGAAATCCTTTTCCCACACAGAAGCTGCAGACACAACAGTGCTGAGTTCTCTTTAAGAGGCTTTTAATCTCTGTTGCAATATATACAGGTACTTACACTGACTGACATAATGCTCCACCACCATCCACTATACACCATGCACATGGAGCATTGGAACTCCTTCCTTATATACACAATCTCTAGTAGAGGTTTTAGTCCAACTCCCAACTGGTGTGTTACACAGTTTCTTGTCTCACATGTGCCATGACTGTGCAGTATTGAAGCTTGATGATCTCATGTCCTGGCTTTGTATCATCATCTTCCTGTGAATCAGTGCACTTCAATATGCACACTCATCATAGCTTCCTGTTGAACTCAGGTTACCTTTCACCCTTGTTCCATATTGCAGCATCTAGGGTATTTTCCTTCTGGATGCAATTCATCCTGACAGATTCCTTACCCCATATTTTTATTTTCACTGTCATGGGTTGGGAAACAGTGACAGGTTCTTCTCCACCCCTTTCACATGATTCCAAAATTAAACCATATTAAGGAGTAGAATGATACGCATAGTCTCGGTTGAGTGGGGCAATAAAGCCACAGCTGAGGAGAGATGCCTCCTCTCTTTGGTCATAAGACTCTGCATGGAACACCCTAGGAAAACCCCTTGGTCATGTGGAAGCCAATAAAGCTAGATATCATCCTGGTCATAAGACCTTTGCAATGGAAAACATGATCCTTGGTTGTGAAAGGCAATAAAGCCACAATAACAGGCGCTCCTGACTGTCGCATTCACCTGGTTTATCATGTCAAGTGACAGATCTAGGAGTACTACCAGACTGCGGACACAGTCCTTGGTGGAGAGCGTGACCCTATCCAAGACTGGCGGTCGCAACCTAATCTCTGGTTTGGGGGCCCCTACTGTAAGTACCTCCGTTTTGACTGGATTTAATTTGAGTTGGCTTTTCCTCATTCAGTCCTTTACCGCTTCAAGGCATTGATTGAGGGGAGAACTGCCATCTGCCGTCATAGCAGTAGACCGAGACATGGAGCAGAATATTTGAGTATCATCCGCATATTGATAACATCCTGCTCCATGTCTCCTGATGATCTCTCCCAGCGGCTTCATATAGATATTAAATAACATCCCCTTAAAAACAGTATAGTCACCCCAAAGAGGCAGAAGAAGGGATTGCCAAAACCATAGAAGGGCTGTTGAGATGGAATGTAATCATCCCAGTGCAGTCCATCTGCAGTGCACCTCTATGGCCTGTTTTGAAATTGGATGGTGTCACTTGGAGGATGACAGTAGATTTTAAAGCCTTCAATGCAATCACTCCCCCAGTATCCCCCATGGTGGCGAATGAAGTACAATGAAATCTTGGCTGCAATTGCAGCTGGAGCTAAAGTCCATAGCGTTATAGATTTAGCCAATGCATTTTATTCAAGTTGTCTACATGAGAGCTACTTTTACAAATTCGTGTTTTACAAATTCACCCTCAAGGTTTTCACTCCAGTCCCAGTATATGCCATTCCCATGTGGTAAAAATGTGGATAAAATTCCGCCTCACATCATGCCCCCATATTTTGTCCTATGTGGATGACATATTGGTGCATTCCAATTCCAAAGAAAAGACTGCCGACATCATCTGAGAGGTTCTTGGTCTGATCTGAGACACAGGGTTTAAGACAAACAGAGACAAAGCATAGCTAGTCCAGATTCAGGTTTAATATTTGGGATTAAGCCTCCATATGGCTTGCAGAACCCCAGATTCTCAGAGAGTTGAAATCATTGGCAAACTCCTGGCTCTAACAGATGCAGCCTCATTGAGAGCCCTGCTAGGAACTTTCAACTTCTCCTGGGAATGCACTGAGTCTTTTGCTGTCAAGGTCAAGCTGCTGTATGCACTACTGAAGAAAGGAGCAGTTTGGGAAAGGGGACTAGAACAACAGCAAGCATTTGCCACCCTGAAGTGAGATTTAGCCCAAGCTCCTGCCCTTGTTCACCTGGATACCAGCAAGCCATTTTACATCCAGTTAGCAATCTCAGATAACAATGTGGGAACAGTCCTCTCTCAGCTCCGAAATGGGGTCCAGAGAGTGGTAGCCTACGCATTCCAGAATCTCTCACCCACTGAAATCAAATTCAGTCCATGGGAGAAAAACTGCCTTGCCTTAGTGTGTGTGTTCACCTAATGGGAATTCATGGTTCAAAAGTCTTGGTCAGACTCTTTATGCCCCCTTAAAGTTCATACTGTCAGGAAAAGTTCAGGATGGGCAAGTTCACAATTCTAGGATAGCAAAGTGGATACTTGAACTGATCAAGAGGGGGATAGACAACCATAGACAGTCCAGTGAGCCTTCCACCCCTTACAGTCTAGTAGTCACAGGATCTGCTCATGAGTGTTCCCTGCCCCCAATTTCAGAGGACAAATGGCTGGTAAAGGCAGGAGAATCTCTCCAGGAAACTCTTTTGCAAGGGTTTGCTTGTTGGTTTTGTGATGGCTTATCATCCTGCCAGGAGGGAACCCGCTTAACCGGATATGGTGCAGTGTGTGTGAATGATGTTCAAATGCTTCAAGGAACAGTCTGTCTTCATTCCAGTCAAGCCACGGAGGTAGAAGCCCTCCACGTGGTACTAGAATTTGAAAGCCCAAATGTTCCCTTGGCCATTTTCACAGATTCCCAATGGACAGTGAAGGCAGCCACAGATTGGCTTCCCATTTGGCTAGCGAGAGGGTGGAAAACTAATGATGACAAGCCAGTGGTTTACACAGAAAATGGCAGATTGTGGAGCAGTTGTTGCAAGACAGGACAGCCCTCACATGGGTTTCTTTTGTTAAGGACCATCAAAAGGGGAACAGTGAAGAGGCCCTGTGAAACAGCCGTACTGACATGTTGGCCCTGTGAAACAACCGTACTGAGTCATGCTGCATATTGTCCCTTGCATCGCATACACACACGCTCACTCCCGATCTGACACCAACACATTGAGAGTCCATGGGCTTGCCTTCAGATAGACTTTACAGGCCCCCTACCAACCACTCCAAGGCAAAACAAGTACTGTCTCACCATCATTGATCCCTTTAGCAAATGGATTGAAGCATTCCCCTGTAAGGACGACACAGCTCTATGAGATTCAGGGATTCAATATGGAAAATGAACTTTCTGTGACTGGCTAAGTCTCCTCACTAATTTGAGTGAGACTGTAAAGAGAATAGAAAAAGTAGAAGAGAGAATCAGACTGACGATAGAGCTTAGAGCTCAATGAATTGTTAAAATAACACAAGACATCCAAAAAGCCACTAAAAATTCTTGATGAGGAAATTTAGACTGGTCTGTAGTTGGCCAAGCAATTTTACACACAATTTCTAATCCAATTGCTATAATTCTGTTTTTTCAAATTGTCACTGTTGTGAGCTCAGTAAGTCTCCTATGCTGGATCAGATGACAGAGCTTTGTTTAATTAAACAAGAAGCATACCTCCCCTGCTGGAGTATGCCCCCCTTCTCAAGCTGCTCTGGTGGCTGAAAAGAGGAAGAAAAGGTTAATTCTGTTATTTAACCCATATGGGGGTGGGGTGGGGTGGAGAGCCACTGGGGAGTTCCATCATTGGAGACCCTATGATCCAAAAGGTCGTAGCCGTTTTTGATGGAAAACTAACAATGGTCAAGGCACCTTCTCCGATGTGGAGTGAAGATCTGGCTCAGATGTGTGTTCTATAATGAGAATAGAACAACCATTTGAAAAGGCCTCTTTTTACACTTACACGCTTGGATCCCAGGCCAGTGGAGTGCTCCAATACTGAAGCTTCCCCCAATGAAACGCAGGTCCCATAGGGACTACTGCAAGATGAATTTTAGGTGATTTTTCCAAGCCTTCCCCATTCTTTTCAGTACTTTTTCAACTTACGGTGATTTTGATCCAACTGAGACAAGCCCAGTTTTGAGATCCTTGTTAAGAAGACATCCTAGATATTAGGGTCTCGTGGTTCTAATTTGGCCATTTTAAGGGAGTTTTTGCCAAAAATTGGCCTAATTTACATAAATTCCCAGCATCCTCAGCTTAACCAGGAAGCCAGCCATAGCCTAAAATGGATGCTGCCCACCTTTTAAATACACAGTACCTCTCTTTTATTAATAAAACCTCAACTAACCAAACTCACCAAAGATGTTCTCACACAGAGAGTGGACTCTCCTCCAGTGCATGCGCTCATGCTGCATATTGTCCCTCGCATCGCATACACATGTGCTCACTCCATGACTGGTAATCTTGCTTACTTACTCTGCATTTATTAGATCTAGATTTGATGATGTCCTTTTGTGAAAAATTTTCCTGCATTACATAAAGCTAATCCAATCCCTGTGGGAGGCTGGGGGGGTGGGGAGGCTGTCCTCTTTAACCCCTAAGGCATATACATATAGTTAGGAGCTCTATCTTTTCTTCCTTTCCCCATCAAATCTATGTGTAGTTTGCCTGTTCCTGGTTCCTTTAAATCCTGATGCTACAGAACATCTCCATTCTGGTGTGTGTGTGGGGGCTAGTACCCCAGAAATCTGCTGCTCCTGCACAGTTGTCCAGCCTCGCTGATGTCTCGGGCAGATACTCATTTTCGAAATGCCGTTCCTGTACACCAGCCATGTGGTGCAGCTACATTTCCAGTACCTGGCCAGATGTCCTCCAAAGCTGTCCTCCATGGTCCTGCTTTCCCAGATGACATCCTAGTCTAACTTTTCATTCCTGTTTGCAAGTGCTCCTGTGATTTTCCACGATATCCTCCCCAAAAACTCAATACATACATCCCAAATTGTTCCACCTATGGAACTACCTGACACTGGACCTCCTATTTCTGCTCAAAATAGCCCCTGATGAACACTACTTATACTTCCTGGACAGCGTATAAGCACATCTCAGCCACAAGTTAGTGTTACTTCCCCACATGGACATTGCTTTTGTCAGTATTGTACAAATCCTCCAAGATCCAGAATTGCCTTGCAAATGTCTTAGATGTGTTCTGGTGATGGCTACAATTCCACTGATGGCATTCTAAGTTGCCATTTTCAAATATTTGTTCTGTCCACTCCAATGGTAGTCTGAACCTTTTATAAAATTTGCACCAATCTTGCTCAAAATTGCTGGACAATTTACTATGGACTTTGTTAACCACTATACAAGTCGCCAACTGTTTCTGGACATTATTTCACTTTGATCACGGACAATAATTTCTGGACTTTGCCTTGGTCATTGTGGCCAATATGTACTCAATTTGGTTCACCAATACATCTCTTAGACTTACTTTTGAATACCTTTAGTGAATTGCTTTCTTTTATATTATGCCTTGATTATTATTCGCCTTTACATTTAGTGAATGTTTTTCTTTGAGATTCTGTTTTGATATACAATAGGAATAAAATTATGGATGAATGGGTTCCAGAAGATTGCTTAACTTCCCTTCCCCCAAAAGACGTTTCACTGGCTGCGATGTTTCCTAGAGCCATGGTTAGACAACACAATTCACACCCTAAAATTTCCCTTGGCAAAGGTTAATTCAAAAACATCCAGTCACATGGTCACTTGACTTGGACTGAAGTCCAAAATGTCTTGAAGGCCAAAGGTTCCCCATCCCTGTTTTAAAGAGAGGCTGAACGTTCATGACTGGCCTGCCAGTAGCTTCACAATAACATCACTTCAGATAGAAACTGCTTGTATTGGACAATTTTCATATTTAGGCTGACCCTCTGTGCAAACCACATTTAGGTAAATTAATCAGAAAGATCATCTGCTTCTGGTGGCTAAAAAACAGGAGGAACTATGGGCTTTATCACATGGGGGAAATCCTGTGCATAAACAGGATTTAAAAGCTGGGGAAACCCCGCAAAATTGGGTTGATTTTCACACATGTCATTGTTAAAGTATTGCTAACCTGAACAGAAAGTAGACAAAAGCCGCTCCTTTTTACTTTCAGGATTTTCCGAAAGTAAAAAGGAGTTGCTTTTGACTGCTTTCCATTCAGGTTAACAACACTTTAACAATGACATTGTGTGAAAATCAAACTGCTTTTGCATGTTTTTTTCTATTTAAAACCCTATTTCTGCACGGGATTTCCCCCATGTGATAAAGTCCTATGTGAGAACTCAGTCAGGAGGTGATAAAAAAGTGCTGACTTTTATCACTATTATAGATCAAACACTTCAAGGAAAATGGTGTGAAAGGTCCAGGACAAGATATCTTTCTGCTATCTTGAGCCCTCATGAGGCTATCAATTTTTGTCAGGTTGTATATTGGGTGACCTTGTCACACATCACACCTTTTCAGCCTAAGAGGAAGACAGTGGTAAATCTCCTCTTAAAAAGTCTTGCTAGCAAAACCCAAGTCAGAGTTGTCTTGAAGGCACATAACAAGAACAACATACTTTGGTGAATTCAAAGTATGTGCAATTAGGGGAAAAACATGCATCTTAATAAACTCTTCTTTTAGGGGGAAAATCCCTTCACAAATGCACCCTATCAGTGATAGGGCCAGCCCTACCATTGGACAGAGTAAGGTGGGTCCTTCCAATGTCAGTTTTTGAGTACCCAGAAGTTTTATTTATTTATTTATTTATTGGGTTTATATCCCACCTTTCTCCCAAAATGGGAATCAAGGCAGCTTACAATAATTTAAAAAAGATACAACCAAAACATTAACTACAAAAGTTTTTTTTAAAGAATGAAATAATACTAGTATTAAAACATAAGAATTAAAAACACAACATAGTTAAAACCATTTCAATAAAAAACTGAAAACTTTAAAAACAGCACACCAATTACACCCACCCACTACAGTGGATCCTTGTTATCCACTGGGGTTGGGATCCAGGACCCTCCCCCCCATGGATACCAAATTCCATGGATGCTCAAGTCCCATTAAATACAATGGGACAGTAAAATGATTTTCAATCCATGGATGCTTGATAAAAAAAATTGTGGGTATGGAGGACTGACTTTACCTAAGTAAAATCTCACACACCAAAAGCCTGCCTAGATAAGAATGTCTTCTTCTGCTGGTGAAAATTAGCAGAGTGGGGGCTGACCTGACCTCCACTGGAAGGGAGTTCCACAGTCTAGGAGCAGACACAGAGAAAAGGCTTTCCTGAGTCAAGCAATATTATGTAATGCATAGTTAAAGACATAGTGGCCATTATATTTTACTACCAGGTACCGGTAGTTGGCAATGCGCTTGTGAGATTTTCTGACCATGTCCCTTGCCTGGATTAGGGTACCAACCATGTTGGGATGTCATTTACTACTCCATCTCTTGTACTAAAATATTGTATGCTGTTCATGGTCTGAGAGTGTTAGATGTACCTACCATTCTTTACAAAGAAAAAATACTTGCAGAAGAGGCTTCTGGTGGTTAGGTATTACTAAAAGGTGAAGCGTTGGCTTTCTCCACAGACTCTTCTTACCAGGAGCAGCTGAACAGGAAGGAAAATGTCTCTCAGACGGTTCATTGGTTGGGCTCCCTGAATGGCTGTGATTTTTCCTGTCCAAAGAGGAAAGCTTTAGGCTAATATCTGTGTAGTAGAGAGAAAGCTCTGGCACTGAGAGATATTTTCATCTTATTATCAAAACTGCTGGATTTTTTCATCTTTCTCTCTGTGTTTGTGTTTAACACCTTAGCAAACAAATGGAGAATGGAGATGGGGTGGGGAGAAGAAACAGGAATGGAAATAAATTGGAAAGGAGAAACAAATCAGTTTATCCTGCTTGTCTAGCTTTCTAAAAACCTCTGGAACCACCCGTATGGAAGCAGATTTTGCTTGGTGGCACTGCAGATTTACATTGTCCAGTTCTGTTCCTGCCCCCATCTGGCATATGTATGAACTTCAGTACAACAATGCCAAAAAGCCAAGCAATTAACCAACCTGAAAGCAGAGTTATTAAAAAACAGAAACAAAAACAAGCTCATCTTCAGTTTAAAAGAAGGAATACAGTATTGTCACAATGATGAAAAATTACATCCTGAGAAAGCCAGGCAGGAAAGAAGGCAGAGTCCAGAGCAAATCAACAAGAAAAGAAACTCTTCTCTCCCTGGCATGCAGCATGGTCCCCATTCCAGATGCCATGTGTGGCAATCAATCAGTGGCTAACTTTGCCTGCAGGCACTAAGGATGAGTTTGGACAACTGGGCAGCCGCTGCTGTTGCAACACACAAGTCTGCCCACTTAATCATAACAGTCATTTTTTTTGAGATGTTTAATGCACGTACTTGTGGTGTCACATGGCTAGATGCCCCTGTGCAAGGAGCCAAAATATGCAGGATTTATAAGTGGTGATCAGGTGTCCAGGGGTTAGGGAAATTGGCTGTGTTGACTCAAATTTTCTTTTTGTAAGCCTCCTTTGTGGTATTGTAAGATGGATGAGATCAGAAGAGAAAGAGTGAACAAACAAACAAAAGAAAGAGTGTGGATTAGTACAAGAGGACCAGATGAAATGTTATGCAGCAATTTCAGATTCTTCCATTTAACTTTTCATTCTGATGTCAGAGATCCCCCACTCCCATCCCTGAACTCTCAAAGGACAATAACGTAAATTTGAGAGTTGTGGCATTGTTGTATCATCCTTGAATAACAGTTTTCTAGCCAAATCTGGATGGAAACCTTACAAATGCTTTGCTAACATTTTATTTTCAACTTGCCATGACGTATCAGTCTATCTTTGAATCTTATAAATACATTTTTATTTCCCATCTGACTTTGTCCTTCTGTTTGGCAAACATTGATTTTTTATGTTACTTTTCCAGTGAACCTTGAAATTAAAATATCTTCTCCTTCTCTCCCTCTCACCCTTTCTCTTTAATAATGATGCCTTGTATACCGTAAGTCCTTGCACTCAAGATTCATTGTCAGCGTTTGAGGGTAAGTTGTTTGTGAAAACTGGTTGTTGCTTCAAAGGGAAATAAAGCCACAAAATATTGTTGTGATCTAGTTTGTAGATGGCACCTTTAAAAAAGAATATTGTAAAATAATATACTGGAGCCTTACCACACTGAAGTAAAGAATGTTTGGGTCCCATTTGTTTCACTGAACACATGCATATGCTCATGATCTCTCCCACCGAGATAAGTGGGATTTGAGAGCCTTTTTGTTATTGTTGTTATGTGCCTTCAAGTCGTTTCCAACTTATGGCAAACCTATCACTGGGTTTTCCTCGCAAGTTTCTTCAGTGGGGGTTTGCCATTGCCTTCCTCTGAGGCTGAGGGGGTGTGACTTGCTCAAGGTCACCCAGTGGGTTTACATGGCTGAGCCAGGATTCAAACTCTGTTCTCCAGAATCATAGTTCAGCACTCAAACCACTACACTACACTGGCTCTCTGAGAGCCCTTTACTATGACCAAATTATTTTTATTCTCAAGTGTGCTGAAATTTCAAAGGTCAGGAGGTAAGATACAGTCAGCCCACCATATCCACAGATTTTTTATCCCCAGATTAAATCATCCACGGTTTGAAAACATTTTTAAAATATATAAATTCCCAAAAGCAAATCTTGATTTTGCCATTTTATACAAGGGACACAATCTTCCTATGCCATTGTATTTAATGGGACTTGAGTATCCACAGATTTTGGTATCCAGAAAGGGTCCTGGAACCAAACCGCATCGGATACCAAGGGCTCACTGTATTAGCAGCTATCTGTTGGACTACTAGAGAAAGTTGGGCAATGCAATCATAGAGAATCTGAGAAAGGGAAGAACCTTTGCCACCCAGTCAAAGGTCTGCCAGCTTTCTGCAGTTGGGGTGGGGAGAAGGATGTCCTATGACAATGATGGCAAATCTTTTAGAGAGAGTGCCCAAACTCAGTAGTATTCCTGCACTTGGTGCCACCAGGTACCAAGGGTGGGACTTTCGAGGGCTGGGGCTTTCAGGGCAGACCTTTTGTGGGGTGGGACTTCTGGGGGTGGGACTTCTGCTTTACAGGGGCAGGACTTCCAAGGGAATAACCCAAGGCACACTCTCCCAGCCACAGGCTAGCAATAGCAACCCCCCTCTGACAAAACATGCCAAGAAAACTCCATGATAGTTTTACCTTAGGGTCGCCATAAGTTGGAAACAACTTGAAGGCACCATGCAAATAAGTTACGTTCTCTCAGCCTCAGAGGATGACAGCAGAAATCCCCCTCTGACAAAGCTTGCCCCATGATAGTTTCACCTTAGGTTACCAGGAACTGGTGCTCAGAAGGGAGAGAAGGTGCTCTGGGCCCATAAGTTGGCAACGACTTGGAGGCACATAACAACAACAACAACAACAAGCATAGTAAAGCACAGAAGGTACAGCACAATAACAAGAACAAAGAGTCCCAGCGGTTTAAACTCGAGTCCCAGCTCAGCCATGAAACCCACTGGGACACCTTGAAAGCACGCAAAAACAACAACAGACAGGGCAAGTCACATTCTCTCAGCTTCAGAGGGCAGCCAATGGTAAAAAACCCTTTGAAAAAACCTTGTCAAGCAAACCCTGAAAGAGGGTCACAATAAGTCAGAAATAACCACAATCCTGCTCAGAACGGATGAACTTTTGGACTCCTTCCAGGACAGAAAGAGGTGGGAAACCATTCCCCTCCACACAGAGAGCCAGCATGGTGCAGTGGTTTTAGGAGACATCTCTAGAGACCAGGGCTCGAATCCCAGCTCGGCCATGGAAACCCACTGGGTAACCTTGGGCAAGTCACAGTCTTTCAACCTCAAATGATGGCAATGGCAAAAATCCCCTCTGAACAAATCTTGAAAACTTCAAGTCACAACAACAATATGTAATACAGATGTAAATAAACCTGATGAATGGAATTTATAGTTCTGTTTTTAGCTTTTATCTTGTCAAGTCCTCTATTTTTCTTGAACGTCCCCCATTTTGAGCATGGCTAAGAAGCATGAATTTACATTTATATATGGATGTTCTTAGCACTTATTTTGTCATGCCCTGAGCTTTTCTTGATTGCCCTCCATTTTGAGCATGGCTAAGAAGTATGAATTGATATTTTTAGGAGTGTTTTTAGCTTTTAGTTTCTGGGCACAGTACAACGTGTTGGTTTTGACCTTTAAAGCCCTACATGGCTTGGGCCCAACTTATCTCCGGGACCACCTCCTTCCGTATGATCCTCCCGTGCACTTAGGTCCTCTGGGAGAAATCTGTTACAGCCTATAAAAACTAGGCTGTCGGTGACCTCCCAGAGGGCCTTCTCTGCTACCGCTCCCAGATTATGGAATGGCCTGCTGGACGAGATCCATCTTATCACCACTCTAGATAGCTTTTAAAAAGCTGTCAAGGCGGATCTCTTCCAGCAGGCCTTTCCGGAATGATCTTCCCAGTCTATATTTACTTCTATGCTGCCACTGAGTACTCTAGCTGCTGTATATTATTGCATTGGATGTTTTGTTTTTAGTTGTTTGTTTTATTGATTGTATTATAATTTAAATATTCTTAGTTTAATACTTTTTTTATGGGGTGGGTGGGTAAGGGGGTTGATGGTTTTATTGTATTGATATTTTACTGTAAGCCGCCCTAATTGCATTGCAGAGGGGCAGGGATAAAAATAAACTTTATTTATTATTATTATTATTATTATTATTGGTCAGGTCCTCCATTTTTCTTGAATGTCCTCCATTTTTAGCATGACTAAGAAGCATATGTTTATAGGAGTGTTTTTTTGGTGTTTAATTGATCACACCCTACATTTTCCTTAAATGTCCTCCATAGAACATCCTGTGCATACTGATATTACAGACTAACAGGGCTGGTTCTCTGAATTCATACCCACTGCAGGAATGTAGTCCTACTGGGCTATGAAACCCAATGGGCAGGACACACTCTCTCAGCCTCAGGGGAAAAGTCAATGGCAAAAGCTCCTCTGAACAAACCTTCCAAGGAAACCCCAGGATAGCGTCCCCCTAAGTCAGAAAGGGCTTGAAGGCACACAACAACCTCAGAAGTGCTGGGAGAAACTCTACAGCCAGGAACTGGGGTAAGCTCCTGCCCTGGGAGCCAGAGGGCTGTTTAGCCAGGGGCCGGGGTTCCCTGCAGAAGGAAGGGGCGGGGCGGGGCTTCCCAATGCAACCTGCAACAACCCTCTGGGCTGCAACAAGGAGCAGCCTGACTACATGTGCCTACTGGCCCCTCCAGCTCCCCACCCCAGGCCTCTATGGCCGCGAGCCTGCTCAGATGGCTTTGCATGCCAATGCTGGAACGCGTGCAACAGGTTTGGCAAAACGGTCCTAGGGAAGAGGAAAGCTTAGCCTCCCTTTCCCTTCATTTGTCTCCAATGGAAGGGAATTTACTACTCAACAGTTCCTGGGCATACCTATATTTGGGGGTGGGGCATATTGTGGGAATAAGAGGGTTTAGATTCCAGTACATCCATAACCACCCCATTTTGCTGGAATGCCTGGTATCTAGTACCAATGGAGAGACAGTGGTAGAGCTTTTCACTACTGCACTCTCAGGAGAATCTGATGGACCCTTTCTACTAACTTTCCAGGGAATCTTGCATCACTACCTTAATTGGTTTAATATTTGACCATCCTTTCTAGCCCACAAATATAAAGAAAGAGTATGCTTTCTCTAACTAATTATCTGGAAAAGAAAGAATGCTCAAGTATGGAACAACTGTTTAAGGATGAAAAATGCCTTAGATTATGTTAGATTCTCGGCTAGTCTAATGAAAGAGGCAGAAGGCAGAGAGTTTACCACCAACATAATATTTAGCTAAAAGGAAACACTCCATGAATTAAAGAGGGTTGCTTTAGCTGTGTGCCAAAAGGTTATGCATTACACTGAGAAAGTGTAACTGAATATGTTCAAAGGGTAAACAGAGCAGGTAGTAAATTGTTTAAAGTGGTGAGCATCATGTAAAGGAAGGTCATTACAAATGGATTCTTCCAGGCGATAATAAACTATGAAATGAAAAAAGGTTAATTGACAAAATGATACTCATCTAATGCCATGTCTGCCATGGCAATTATGGCAGAATCTATATGGCTGGGGTCCTGCTATATTGACAATCATGATTCCTTAAAAAGGTTCCAGTTATTTCCTCATTCTCTTTTAAATGTGGCAATGAATTATAGATTTCCAAGCTAGCCCTGTTCAGAAAAGTCAGTAACCTCTCCATTGAAGCTTCCATTCCTGTTGGGTGCAGAGGTTCAAACTGCACATCAGTAATAAATATGGAGGACTGGACAGAGTTATATTTGAGTACAACTAACACACCCACACACTAACATACCTAATACACATGTGTTTACACCATTAAAGGTAGTGCACCCTTTCCTTGGGACATCTGACTTGGCTGCAGTGACAAGTGCCTTAACTATATCCTGGCTGAATTACCATCATGCCCTCTCTGTGGAGCTGCCTTTGAAGAGTGTTGAGAAACTTCATCTGGTCTACAGAGCTGCAGCTAGATTACAGGGAACACACAATTCCCTTGTTGCAACAGCTCCATTGGCTTCCAGTATGTTTCTGAGTACAATTCAAAGTTCTTGGCTTGACTTTTAAAGTCCTATATAGCTCATGCTCAGGCTATTTGAAGAACCTTATCTTCCCATATGAACCTGTCCAAGGTCTAAGATCTGCAGGGGAGGCACTTCTTGCTATTCTACTGCCTTCACAAGCATGGCTGTATTGGCCATTTAGCAAATTCAAACAAAAACCCATCAGTGATACCTTTATGGGACAACAAAAATGCACAATATACTTGTTGCAAGCTTTCGAAGCTCCATGGGCTTCTTCATCAGGCAAGATGTTACAAACCAAACAGGAGAAAAACAATTGGAGATGTTAGTCAGATACCTACATGTTGTTTAAGAACTTTCTTTTCCACCAGGCTTTTGAAAACTGATTTCAACAAAAATGGATTTTATGGTGCCATACTTTCTTTCTTTTCTTTCTTTCTTTTTTTTAAAAAACCTATTTTAAAATAAGATTTTAATTGGTTTTAATTCTGTTGTTATTTTTTAAAATTATTTATTAATACATTCATATAACATAAACACATCCATATAACATTCATACAACAACATATATACATATACTACAACCTAGCAATCCATACTATTCTATCCCCTATTCCCCCCCCATTTAATAAAATTCTGTTGTTATTAAAGCTTTTGATTATGTATATTTTTAACTATATGTGTTTTATTGTATACTGTCTCTTCCCAACCTGTCCAGGGTTTGTAAGAAGTCCCGCCCTGGACATCCCACCCCCAGAGGGTGGAAGTCCTGCCCCTGACATTGGGTAATACTTGATGCTGGAAGGCCTTTTAGTTTGGGTACTCAGCCCCTAAAAGATTTGCCATCACTGTCATAGGCCATGAAGTCCAACCTGTTGCTCAGTGCAGGAAATCCGGCTAGACTGCATCACCAGCAGGTAGCTGTCCAGTCTCTTCTTGAAAGAGACCCCAGCACCTCTCTAGGTAGATATTGAATCTCCCTTATCCACAGTGATTGGGACCAGAAGCGTTTTGGATTTTTTCAGGGAAAGGGATTTTGGAATACCCATAGTTGCACATATATACATAATGAGATATCTTGGGGAAAGGGGCTGCAGTCTAAGCACAAAATTAATTTATCTTTCATATACACCTTATACACATAGCCTGAAGGTAATTTTATACAATATGTTAAATAATTTTGTGTATGAAGCACAGTTTGTGTACATTGAACCATCAGAAGGCAAAGGTATCACTGTCTCAAGCACCCATGAAAAATGTTTTAACTTTTGAAATATTTCAGATTTTGGAATTCTGGATAAGGGAGACTCAACCTGTAGTTGGTTCTACTCTGAGACACTCTTACCATTAAGTTGTTCCTTCTAATGTTTAATTGAAATCTACCCTGTGCAACTTAAAAAATATTAGACCTACTTCTACCCTCTGGGGCAGAAGAGAACAAGCTAAGTATCCCCCTAATGAATACCTGCCAAGGTCCACTTGTGTTGTGTGGACTCTGGTAGTTGCCTAACAATACTCACCTCCAATGGAGATAAGTCACCCTTTAGTTCTGTTGGAAAGGATTTAGAATATAATTTCCCTGCCCGAAAGATGCCAAAGTGAGCTATTAAATGCACACACACACACACACAATGTTTAAGCACTTAAAGAAAAGAGTCACACATATTCTTGTATTTTGTAATGGTATCTTAGTTTCTTTGTGCTTCCATAGTAACCAAGCAACCTTGTCTTATGTTTCCTGTTTAGAAAAAAAAAGTTCCCTAAAACTGATGTTAGGCCAAATGAAACTTGATCTAAACAATGTCTGCATAGCATATACTAGGAGCTTCATTTGTCACTGACTCTTTGGCAGAAGGAATTTGCCAAAGACCTGCTGTGCCATCTAGTTAGAAGGCTACAGGGAACCTTGCCAATCAGCACATTCTGGAGTTTTCACAAAAATGGCACTCTGCTTCAATTTCAACAAAGATTTAGTAGCAGAAGGTTGTAATAAAGTGGTCATGAGTAAAAATTTATTGTCTTTACAAAGGACACATCAATCCAAACTACAGAAAATTATCTTTCTACAAAAATCCTGTCAAAATAAATGAATAAAGAACATTATGCTGCATGCCCATGTCTACATTGTCTGCTTTGTGCCAGAGAACATAATGCAGTTTTGTGGAGTATTTTTTAAAAATCCATTATACTGTTATTGCTGTTAAAAGCTTTTGTACACTCTTTAGCTAACTGAGAAAGTTTTGTCTAGCAGTACTTAAATTCAAATTAATTCATACTTACCAATTCAAGTTCATGTTCAGTAAATACACTACACTATTATAAAATTGGGTTGGGTGAGTAGCAAACTACATATTGTTTCTTTAAAACAACAAATTGTTGGAATAAGCAAAAACTGTTGATTTCATAACAGTTCAACTGTTTTCCCACCTTGCCCTTGGTAAATGAGGCTAAAATTGTCAGTTAGTTCTTGAAAATTACTGGTAAATGTCAGAAATAATTACATCATGGGAATTAACTTGAATATTTAACAAACTGTGAAAATCAAAAATAGAACAGAGGTTAAAAGCCCAAGGAGGTAAAATAATTCAAAAAATAGTGTGGTTCCCAAGTGAACCTCTCAGCTGGACAGAAATTTCCACAGAGTGCCACAACCGCCGCAAAGGTCCTTCCTCCAGGCTCAACATTAGACATAGATATGCATGTGTACACCACATACAGACACATTCAACCAGGTATGTACATAGTTTACATCTCTTGATCATGACAGATGTCTGCGGCAAAGTATCACCCTGTCCAGAAGGGATTGAATACTCACTATGGACAGGAAACAGGTGAAGCAACTTATCACTGTGTTGAAAGCATAGATGTGCCTTGAAGGACATCACTTTTCTGACCTCTGCATGCCTCCTTGGAGGAGATATGAACGTAAAGAGTTGGGATATACAGGAATAAAAATGCTACTTCCTTCCATTGATATTTCTGTCCACTTACCTGAAAGGCTACCTAAGAAAGAAATGAATGAAGGGAATGATTATTTGGAGGCTGCAAAACATTTTCCTTCTCCTTTGCCTCTGTCTTTGTTGTGGTTGTTTGCCATCAGATAGACTTCAATTTTTGGTGACTGTATGAATGAGAGACATCCAAGATTCCTGGTCATCAACTGCTTTGCTCAGGTGTTACAAAACAAGGACCATGACTTTCTTGATTGAATGCAACCACCTCTAGTGCAGACTCCCTCTTTGCTTACTTACTTCCATTTTACCAAACATTATAATCTTTTGCACTGGCACAAAGGACACGAGATGCCTCTTTTTGGGTTTAAAGAGGCCACAACTTTTATTTTGCTGTACAGGGTCTATTTACAAGAAATAAACTTCCAACAATTTTGTCACATGTGTGTGTGAAGGTGTAACCCCCCAGGTGGGTGGTCCTTCACCGCATGTGACAAAGTATGTAAGCAAATAACAATAACAAATTTACAAACCCCTCCCCTCCGGAAATGGTGTCATATTACGTCACATGACGTAATTTGTTTCGTGATGTCATGCATTTAACTGCATACATCACTTCCTTTAATTTAACTTTGTCAAATTTACCCCAAATAATTTAATTAGCCAGATTAATTTTCCTGCGGGATGGGGTCATTACCTACCACAAGAGGGGGCCAGCCTAGCTAGGCATCCCCTCTCCCCACCCCCACCCCCACCCCCCGCAGACTGCTTTCTTAATTTGTTCGGAGAGTGCTTTAACGTAGATCTCCGAACCTTCAGGAGAGAGGTGCACCCCATCCCCCCTGTACAGCTGTGGCCTATCCAGTTTAATTTCATGTTCAATTTTGGAAATGGCAAGTTTAGACAACTGCTTGACGACAGAACAATTAAGCCATCATCGAGCGTTGTTAATCACAGCATCTTTGCAAGCTCCAGGACAGCTACGCCTTGGCAGGAGCTTAGTCTAAAGCGTTACAGCTCCTGGGAAAATCTTTTGAATTTCCTGCAGATCTCTCACCATCTGCTTTGCTAGCTGCAAACAAGGGACTTTGACTAAGTCATTTTCCCCCAGGTGTATAACTAAAACCCGGGGTTGGGGATACGACCGAGCCAAATGTATGATCCAAGGAAGAAGTGCTCCCCACATCATGCCCCTTTGGCCAAACCACTTAGCGGTTCCGATGTTTGATAGGCCCAATGTAGAGTCACACCAATGTTCAAGAAGGTGGCGTTCCGCCCAGAAGACCAAACTGTGGCCCATGATCCATATGTTGCCTTGAAAAAAGCCAGCTGAAATGGAAATAAGGCAATTAGCATAGCTGATCAGGAGTCACATTCCCTGATGGCCTAACGTAGGACTTGAATGCTCGAGAATGCCACCGGCCAATTCTCAGCTTCACTCAAGCCATGAGTGGCCACAGCTGTTGCTGCTTCAATGCGGAAAGAGTGCGAAGAAAAGTAAGCCTGAGGCAGCTTAGCCCACCTTAGTGTCTCCTTTAACACTGCCCTAAATTGAAATTGAGTTAAGGGAATACCTGACAAGTGTATAAAAAGATAGCCTGCCACTTTGGGCCTAATCCTCAAATAACTGGTCATTGCTAACACTGAACAAATTTGCCCACTAGGCACTTTGGCTAAGGAAATAGACTGACCTTTAGATAACTGATCAGTCTTGGAGCACCTGATACAAATCTGTTCTGTTAATACAACATCTGAAATTAAAAGTGCCCTACCAGATTGATCGTTGTGAGATCCGGGCACAATTTCACTAATTCTTAAAGCTGCAAAGAAGGCTATGACAAATACTGCCTTAAATAAAGCCACTTCATCAGGTGAATAAAATGCTTCAGCTAACTGTTCCCATAACCTAGCCAGGACTGCACCTGTGATCGGCCATCATGAGTCCTTTACTGCAGGGGATTCTCTGGACCAACCTTCCACAGCTCGTTTAACCCTAAAGTCTGTGGTAGGATCAAAACAGACCCTTGCCCTGGTGTGAAATGCCAGGGTGGCCAGCCTGCCCCTAATTGTAACAGGTGAAAGACCTGCATGCCTAAGATATACTATAAAACATAGGACCAGGTCAACTCTGATCGGCCAACTTTGAACCTCCCCTATCTCCAATAAAAACTGATTGAATGCATTCAAGGCTGTTTGGTAAGACTTGCGTGTAGATGGGGCAATGGAATTCAGGATTGCCCTGTGAATTTCTAGTTTCCAAGGCTCCATAGCAAGGCCGGTACCTCCATCGGGTGTGGCGATGCCTCAGGAGCCAGCTGCCAGAACCTGGAGAGCTGAAAATGAGAAAGGGCGTCCGCCAAAGAGTTAAGCACCAGGAACATGCTGGGCTTGGAATAGCTCATTAAAGTTCAAACACTGCATGACCACCGCCCTCACCAAACCCATGACTCTAGGGGACTTAGAAGACTGAAAATTTACCACATGGACGACTGCCTGGTTGTCACACTAAAACCAGACAGTCTTGTTAGCAAACTGGCTTGCCCATGAGTACAGAGCCACTACGATAAGAAAAAGTTCCAAAAACATCAGGTCTCTAGTCAGACCACGTTCAATCCATGCACTGGCCATTCCAGCAAACACCAAAGCCATGGGCGCCAGCAGCATCCGAATGCACCTGAAAGTCTGCTCTGAGGAGCATTTCGGATCTCCAAAATGAAGTCCCATTGAATTGCTCCAAGAATGACTCCCAAACCTTTAAGCCATCATGAATCCCCTTTGTGATCCTAATGTGATGACGTGGTGCCACTATTCCTGTGGTAGCCCTATACAATCTCGCGCAGAATGCTCGTCCCAGAACTACAACCTTACAGGTGAAATTTAGCAGTCCTGTAAGGGATTGAAATTCGTGAAGTGTAGCTTTTTGCTTACCCAACGTCACCCTAACCTGCTGCCTTATAGCCACCAATTTGTCATTTGGTAATCGAGATATCCCAGCTATGGTGTCTATCTCAATACCCAAGAAGGTAAGCTGTGTGTCAGGCCCTTCTATCTTTTCTTCCGCTAGGGGAACTCCAGCTCGGACATTAAGTCCTGAAAATCAGCCAAAGAATCCCCACATTGTGAAGAATTAGGATTCCCAGCGCTCAAGAAGTCATCTAAATAGTGTGTTATGGCTCTATTACCTGTCCGCTTAACTGCACACCAATGAAGAAAGGTGCTGAAAGTCTCGAAAGCTGAACAAGAAATTGAGCACCCCATTGGCATGGCTTTATCAAAGTAATACTTTCCCTCGAACTGAAAACCCAGTAGATCAAAATCATCTGGGTGTACAGGGAGGAGCCTGAAGGCGGATTTAATATCGCACTTTGCTAAGAGGGCTCCCTTGCCTAAATTCCTAATCATCTTAACTGCTGAGTCGAATGATGCATACTTAACGGACGTAAGCCCAGGATCTATAGCATCACTCACAGAGTCACCCTTCGGGTAAGATAAATTGTGAATCAACCTGAATTCCCCAGGGGCATTTTTAGGAACAACACCCAACAGGGATAAGTGAAGTGTAGGAATGGGCAGCAGATCATGAGGTCCTGAAATTCTTCCAGCAGCTATTTCTTTTGCTAGCTTATCCCTTACGATATTTGGCAGCTCCCTCACGGAACCAGCATTGGGCGCATAGCGACATACAGTAGAACCTGTATAAAGGATACAAAAGCCTAGGGAAAAACCATGAAATAAATGAGATGCGGTCTCTTAATTTGGGTATACCCTCACCCATGCCACCATTGTATCTAACTTAATTGGAGATGGAGCCTTTTCCTCATGGCGATACTGGCCGGGGGGCACCACGCAATCCTGACTGCTTACCTCTAGTGCAGGAAGTGCTGGGGTGACCACCCCTGCAGGTGTTACACTTATGGTCGAACCTGCAGGGCTGCCTTTTGCACTTGCCTGTGTTAAAGACCCAGCATATGCCAAATTGTTTTCTTTCTCCCTTGCCAGGTCTCGCATTCGGCCCTCTCGGCAGAGTAACCATGGGGACAAATCAATTGTCACACCTGCTTGAGGGGGAGGCCCCCACCATAACATCAGTACAAAGCTCGGACTGTACATGTCTCCAAGACAGGGAACGATCCTGTGCAGCCCTCATTCGAAACTGCTCATCGTATTGCAGCCAGGCTGCACCTCTAGCATTGTGATGGCAGTTGGTGTAAGCTTTAATCATGATCTCCTGGTATTTAGAAAAGTCAGGAGCCTCAATGGCTCTTTTTGCTCTATGACACCTCTGTAAATAGTGAAACCCATAATCCAATTTACAAAATTACACTCTAGCTTAGTGCCTGAAATTCTTTGGGAAGGCTAAAAACAATCCCATCTTTTACCATGATTCTCGGTTCAAGATCCCTGAAAGTAAGGGAAAATATAATCTCCCTTACATATCTTTTCTTTAGTGGAAAGAGGAAGGTGTGAACCAAGGGGTGTAGACATCCCAGCATAAGGGGTTGATTCAGAATGCACAGCCACTCCTGATAACACAGGAGCACTCAAAGGAGACACCACAGAGGTGTTGCTAGCCAAGGCAATTGGCTGACCATCCTGCACCCTATCATCAGGCACCTGTGAAATTGCAGGTGCCTGCATGGGTGCACCTAGAGCCGCAGGGCTGGGGCATTCCACACCCACACCCTGACTAACCTGGCCACCTGGAGCCCATACCGAGGTGGGCCAGTTTGAATGTGCAAAATTAGTAGGAGACAAACCTGAAACTGAAGCTTGCTGGGAAGCATCACCAGCTGACCGCACTGGTCCCCCAAAGTGTGGCCCCGTAACAGCTCGGGTGTCGGGCAAAGATGAAGAAGCAGCAGCTTGGTCTCCTCTTTGTGCATCACGGGTTTGCTCCATTGCACCAGCACCTGGAAGAACCATTCCTCGCAAGAGGTTATATAAATTTGCCAAAGTAGGCTGCTCAGAAACAGGGGCAGCCGCACCCTGAATCTCCACACCAGGGACCCTTTTCAGGAGATCCCAAGCATTGTCAATAGTGGGGTGCCAGCCTCCACTGCCGAAACCACAGAAGGACCTGGTGTAGCATCCATCACCTGAGCATCAGGTGCTACGAGAGGGGGCAGCACTTCTGTGTCGGTAGTACCAGAAGTACTGACAATAGGACTGGCAGCTGTATCCTGTAGCCCCTTCTGAGCAAGCTGATTGCAAACCACAACACAAGCCTGCACTGTTTTGCCCAGTTGTGCTAACTGGGCAGCAATCTCATCATCTCTGCTGGTAGACTGAGAAGGCGTCTTTGAAGCAGAGTGACCAGAACTGGGCACAGCTGAAGCTGCGCGTCTCTTAGATTGGGCCTTACTGTGGGGAATCACTCCCCCCAGTGAGTGTAACATGGGTCCAAAGCACAATCACCCAATCTTGGAGAATTACCACCAGGCCAAAGGCCACCCTTCCCCAAGTCTCACAAGAGACGCAAATAGCCAGGAAGCGTCACTGGCAACAACCACAGGGGGGGGGGGGAAGGTGTCCACCAAGGGTCCTATTAGGCACCCTGCACCACCAGGCCAAAGGCCGCCCTTCCCTAAGTCTCAGCAAAAGATGCAAACAGCCAGGAAGCGTCGCTGGCAATAACCAACCACGGGGGAGAAGGTGTCCACCAAGGGCTCTATACAGAACCCTAACCAGAAGACAATACTGCCTTCAAACACACTCACCACTGGGGAGAAGTGTAGCAACCCTCACAAACTAGCGATGGGGTCCCGACCTTACCAGACCGGGGTTGCCGGGGCGCCGCTGGGTCTGAAATCCAATACCGGGTCCGCATGCCGGCAGTCCTCTGAGTGTTGGAGATGCGGAGGCCCTTGCAGGCCCGAGGGGACTGGCCTGAGGGCCTCACTCAGCCTTCCGGATTGCACAGGGAGGGACTAGCTGAACACTCCCACTTGTAGAAGAAAGAGTAAAATCAGCAAAAGCCAAATGCAGGAAAAGCCAAGAATAAACGCTAGGCCAAAGCCAAGCAATTAGCCAGAGCACAGAGCAGAGCGATGTGACTCACTCAGTTCAAGCTCTAAAATGGCTGCCACCACGTGGCAGCGCAGAGCTATAAAGAATAGACTCTCGGCCCAAGTCTCAGGAGATTACAGGCACCACGAGACTTTGGGATATGAACAAGGCAACTTGATTGCTGTAAGACCCCCGCGTGCTTGACCAATCAGGCCTCTCACATCCTTAGATGGCCAGTGCAACAAGAAACCTCTCCCGACTAGTTGGGGGGTGTCTTTCCAATGAGTCACATCATCTTACGATGTGTCCAAAGTACAACAACCTCAGTTTAGTGAAAGTTCTGGGTTGATTTGCTTCAAGACCCCCCTCATTTGTCTTTTTAGCAGTCCATGGTATCTGTGAAAAATTTCCATTAATCCTACATTTCAAGTGAGTTGATTTTCTTCCTGTCAGCTTTCTTCACTGTCTAGCTTTCAAAACTACACCTATGACATTATCACACGGAGAAAATCCTGTACAAAAACGGAATTTAAAAGGTGGGGAAAAACCTGCAAAGGTGGGTAGATTTTCACACATATTGATGTTAAACTATGCTTAACCCTAATGGAAAATAGTCAAAAGCCACTTCTTTTTACTTTTGGGATTTTCTGAAAGTAAAAAGAAGCAACTTTTGACTACTTTCCATTCGGGTAAAGCACAGTTTAACATTGATGTCAAGTGAAAATCTACCTGCTTTTGTGGGTTTTTTCTTTCTGTTTAAATCCCGTTTCTGTATGGGATTTTCCCCATGTGATAAAGTCCATAGTAGAAATCCCTAGACCTTTGCCTAGAGATGGGAAAATCTGATTCACTTTTGAGCCTATCCAGACTGCTAGAAATAGTGCAAATTGAGTCCACTTTAAGGGTTAGGGTTAGGGAATCATGGGAACTGTATTTTATTGTGGCACCAGAGCTCTCTGACAGAGAAGGCTCAATGTCTCAGAAAACAACAACAACAATTCACATGATTCCCTAGCACTAACTCTAACCCTTAAAGTGGACTCAATTTGCACTATTTCTGGCAGTCTGCAAAGGCCCTTTTATCTCTCTTCTTCGCACTTTGATTAAAAAACAAAAGGCAAAACCCCTCATGTTCTTGCCATCCTGAATATGAGATTTGTGATTTTGATAATTTTTCAAAATAGTAATGATTTTAAACATTTGCTTATCTCCACTCCCCAGATTCGATAGGTGCTCTTCTCCTCAGCATGGATGTGATCATGGTGTAACAGCGTGCCATACATGTGTTGAAGATGTAGGACCTGCTAGAAAAAGAAGGATCAAATCCAGTTCAGCATTCATATGGCTGAATATGGATTCACACCCAAATGTTTAAGAGCTTAAGCACTCAAATGGCTGGGACCAGATGGATTAATCTCTCAGGTTCAGTTTTATCACATTCCATTTCTTAAATGCTCATGTTCTTTCATTACAAATATGGGGGGAAATGCAAATTTCGAAAAGATTTATCCAGTAAGCAGGGATAATAAAGTCCCAGTGCTCAGAGGAAAGGGAGTACACAGGTTAAAATTTTGTCCATGAATATCAGAAAGGCAAACACAAAGATTGTACACTTAGCACTTCAAATTATGAAATGGTAGTAATACTTTCTCAATGGTACCCTATGGAACAGTTATATCTAGCAACCAGGTATCTTTCAAATTATCCACCAAATGCTAATAAGTGAAAATATTATGTTCCACTCCAAGAGCTTGGAATAGTTACTTCTTTTAACTATATAGCTCAGAATTCCCCAGCCAGCATGGGTTGTGGCTAGTGACCATGCTAGCTGAAGGATTCTGGGAGGTATAGTCCAAAAGGGAAACTTTTCCAATCTTACGTCCTTCCATATGTAGATGAAATAGGTGCCAGGAGTGTGGGACCCTGTCCTGTCAGCTTTGGCCCTTCCATAGCCATAGTGTGAGCAGAACAGCTGAAAAGGGAGTGTTTATGAGTATATATGCATAGTTGTTATATGTGCAGGTGCTTCACAGGACTTCATGTGACACAAGTGAAGATAATGCTTCTCTTTGCAGGGTTCATGAACAGCTGTATGCACAATGACAACCTTATTTACCTGCCTGGTTGTTGTTGTTGTTTTTGTTATGTGACTTCAAGTCATTTCCAACTTATGATGACCCTAATGTAGACATATCACAGGGTTTTCTTGGTAAAATCTGTTCAGAGAGGGTTAGCCTTTGTCTTCTTCTGAGGCTGAGAGAGTGTGTCTTGCCTAAGGTCACCCATTGGGTTTCCACAGCCAAGTGGGGATTTAAACCAGTTTACATTTGGGATTCCCAGTGTAAAATCGACTCCAGCCATATAAATTGACTATTGAACCAGCATAAACCTATAGTATGAGTACTCCAGAAATGGGGGGGAAAACTAGAATAGTAGCTTTTAGAAATTCAATAAACTCTGGAAAAATCCTTAATACCATCAGCACAATTAACCTTCCTGAAATGGATAACATTAAGCAGCTGACAAATCCTCAAACATACAGGGAGTACAGTTCCAGGGATGGATGACACCCATCACATGTCTCATCCTCAGCCAGAAGGGTGAGAAAGAAGTCAATATTTGATGGGTTCTGTTCCATATCTTCAGAAACCATTCCAGCTCACATCCAAGCAACAGGCATTTTTTAGAAGAACAGGATGAGACACTCTCTCAGCTTGTTGGGATTATGGTCTCCCAATTCCCTAGAGACAGTCATGTTATTTTCAGTAAAATGTGTAGCTGCATTTTGCTTTCAGATTAAGTTGCAAAAGGAATATAGTTTTTTGTTTTTG
Source organism: Phrynosoma blainvillii (assembly GCA_026167975.1). NCBI lineage: Eukaryota > Metazoa > Chordata > Lepidosauria > Squamata > Phrynosomatidae > Phrynosoma > Phrynosoma blainvillii. Next base: position 191,401,593 of record JANUYF010000004.1, on the reverse strand, counting down.
TTTTTTAAAAAGGGTTTTGGATATGAAATGTGAATGCTGAACCGAGCCAGGAGAGCATCTGTTGTTGAATCTGTGGTAATAGCTTTCATACAAAGAGCATGGAAGGGGAAAAAATTAAAACAGAGTCTGAAAAAAATGTGTTTGGGGAAATATATGTATGTATGGCTTGTAATGGAGTCTTTTCTCAGTGATATTGCTTTCCAAATATAGTGGAATCTCTGAATATTCGCTTACTGCTTAAAATTTATTCAAATAATAATACTTTAATACTTTAAATATATATGAAGAGTAAACCAGCTAACTCCTTGTCCCTCTGGAATCTTTTCTTCCTCCTTTGCTTGGCATCCAATTAGCCATCTTGTCATCCTGCTTTCCTAAATCTGGTGCCCTCTAGTTATGTTGGATTACAAGTCCTGTCATCTCCAGCCAGTATGGCTGTTGAGTCTTCTGGTTGGGCTTGACAGGCAGTTCAGTACATCCAGAGGTTGGGGAAGGCTGGTCTAGATTAGCTTGCAGCTGGAAAAACAGTTACTTTGTTCTGCAGGGGTAGGCAACCTTTCCCCTTTAAGGGCCGAGGGACTTCAGCTCCCAGAAGCCTCAGCCATGTTGGCCAATAGTCCCATGTTGGCCAATAGCTCCTGGGATTCTGGGAGCTGAAGTCCCTTGGCCCTTAAAGGGGAAAGGTTGCCTACCCCTGTGCTAAGGTATATCTGACTCAGGGAACAGACTTTTTATGAGACAGGCAAAAATAAGTATGGTTTGTCCTGAATGGTATGTTCATGAAAATATTATTTTGATAGTATGACATTGTTTCCTTTCTCAATGATACTTTTTCAAAAGGAGTTAATATTTATTCCTATACAGCAGGGGTAGGCAACCTTTCCCCTTTAAGGGCCAAGGGACTTCAGCTCCCAGAAGCCTCAGCCATGTTGGCCAATAGTCTCATGTTGGCCAATAGCTCCTGGGATTCTGGGAGCTGAAGTCCCTCGGCCCTTAAAGGGGAAAGGTTGCCTACCCACAGGAATAGAGCTGGGAATGGTGCAGCCTTCAGATATTGCTGAATTGTAATTCTCAGCAGCCTGCACCATAGCCAATGATGAGAAATGCTGGAAGTTCCAACTCAACAATCTCTGGGGGGCTGCAGAGTTCCCACCCCTGGTATGAAGCAATAATTCATTTTTTTATATCTGCCTTAGTTCAGTAACAAAATTACCTATTTGTTCTCTTGCTTCATTAAATGTGTGTTACCAAAACTAGTTATTTCAACAATTCAACAATAATGGGGGAGGAAGAATAACATAGGAAAACAATACTGGGCAGCAGCAGTAGTGTGGTTGCCCCAAAATGAAGAACAGCAGTGACATCATAGCTATGACTTGTTAGCACTGCACACAGAGAAGTGCAAGTGGTCCTCCTCATGTAACCCCTCACCTAGAAAACCCTAGGAGGAGACAGTGAAAGTGTCACACAGGCAGGACAAGACCACTAACAGAGAGACAGATAGAAACCAAAGGAAAACATGCTTGCAAGACCAGCTAAGGGCAGTCAAAAATGACGAAGCAAGCAGGAAACATTTTCAGAAAGACAAACCCCATCAGAAGCAGCACCACACATAAAATAGAGACATGGAATGGGAGAAGCATGAGCCTAGGGAAGCTAGAGATAGTGAAAATGGAAATGCAGTGCATGAACATAGCAGTACTGGGAGTGAGTGAGTTAAAATGGACAGGAATGGGCCACTTTGAATCAGAAAACCACACAGTGTTCTACTCAGGGAATGAAAAGACAAGAGGAAATGGGGTAGCTTTCATTCTAAGAAAAGATGTTGCAAAAGCAGTCAGAGGATACAATGCAAAATCAGACCAAATCATCTCAATAAGGCTCCACAGGAAACCTATGAATATCACCATAATTCAAGTATATGCACCAACCACAGAGGCAGAACAAGAAGAAACTGATAGATTTTATGAAGGAGTACAGGAAGAAATTGACAATACACCATACAGGATGTCAAGCTGATCATTGGAGATTTGATTGCAAAGGCTGGAAGTAAGGAGCTTATTGCACTCTTAGGGCCTCTGCACATGGGCCCTTTGTGGCGAGTTGGAGGAAGGGAAGGGGAGGGGCAGCTGCACACCAGCCGCCCCAACCCCTCCCTGAAGATGTCCTGACGTCACGTGCCCTTACGCACAGCGCATGACATCAGGACATCCTCCACGCGTAGCTTCCTCACGCGCTACAGCAGGCCAGAGAAGAGCTGTGTGGTGGCTCTTGGGGCAGCCTTTTGCCGCCTCTAATAGGAGTGGCATGTTGCCGCTCTTTTAAGAGGCGGCAAACAGGAGAATCGGGGTTGCTGTGTGTGCTAGCAGCGGCCCCAATCCTTTACTTCCCGGGGTGGCCCAGGGCCGCCCGTCTGCATTCCCCCTTAAAAAACTCGCCTTACCTGATCCATCTTAAAATTACATTCAGGTGGTGTCCAGACCCTATCACAAGGATTTTGCCACCGAAATCACTGCCTAAATGCAGCCCGGGGCCACCCCTGCTCCTAGGGCCACACAGCATGGCTCTTTTTAAACCCAGGAGTTTTCCAGCTTGAGAAAATGGCTGCCAGAGCGGCTCCAGGATTGGGGATGGCCCCAGTTGGTGATTTTGGTGGCAAAACCCTTGCGACACTGCCCGAATTTAATTTCATGTTGAATCAGGAAAAGCCAGGTGCTGATTGTGGCACAGATCACAAACTATTCATTTGAAAAATAAAAGTAAAACTCAAGAAAAGAAAAAACCAGTGATCATACCGAAATACTATTTAAACAACATTTCCACAGAATTCATTGACAATATAAGGAACAGATTTGCAGTTCTAAGAATAATAGATCATGAACTGGAAGAGCTTTGGTCTGAAGCTAGGGACATAATAAAAGAAGAATGCATAAAGACACTCCCAACAGACAAAGTGAAATTGAAGAAACCATGGATGACAGATAAAATGCTACAAGCAATTAAGGAAAGAAGACAAACAAAACAAAAAGGAGATAGGAATAAACTAAGGACCATGAATGCAACAGTACAATGGCTCGTGCACAAAGATAAGGAAAATTACTATAATGACAAATGTAGAAATAGAAGACAACAACAAAAAGGGAAGAATGAGAGACCTATTCCACAAGATTCGAGAAATCAGGGGAAAGTTCAAACCAAGGACCAGGATGCTCTACGACAATAAAAATAACATAATTCAAGACCAGGAAGGAGTAAAAAGGTGATGGATGCATTACATAGAACAGTTATATAAACGAGATGACAACATGAAGGACACAAAGAAGGAAGAACCATATGAAGATGAACCCCAAATTCTAAAATCTGAGGTGGAAGCTGCAATAAAGGAAATGGCAAAAAACAAGACTCCGGGAACAGATAATATTCCAATAGAACTGCTGCAATCCACATTGACAGAGTCAACTCTAGTATTAACCAACATATGTCAACAGATATGGAAAACAAAATGATGGCGAACAGATTGGAAGTGATCAATATATATTCCCATCCACAAAAAAGGAAACGCATGAGACTGCATCAACTATAGAACCATAGCACTAATCTCCCATGCAAACAAAGCCGTGCTCAAAATTCTGCAACATAGGCCCGAACCATACATGGGGAGAGAAATCCCAGAGGTCCAAGCAGGGTTCAGGCACCAAGGATCACATTGCAAATATATGATGGCTAATGGAGCATAACAGGGAATTCCAAAAGAAAATCACCATGTGCTTTATAGACTACAGCAAAGGCTTTGACTGTATGGATTATGAGAGGCCATGGAATGCCCTTAAAGACATAGGAGTGCCAACACATCTGATAGTCCTGATGAGGAATCTGTACTCAGGACAAGAGGCTACTGTCAGGACAGAACACGGAGAAACAGAATGGTTCCCAATTGGCAAAGGAGTCAGACAAGGCTTCATCCTATCATCTGATCTAGTCAACTTATATGCAGAACATATTGTAAGGAGAGCAGGCTTACACATGGAAGAGAGAGGAGTGAAAATAGGAGGAAGGAATCTGAGATATGCTGATGACAACATAATACTAGCAGAATATGTCACAGACCTGGAACAACTACTACTAAGAAGAAAGTGCAAAGGCAGGCTTACTGTTGAACATAAAGAAAACAAAAATAATGACCACAGAAAACTTACACACAATCAAATGAGACAATAAGGAAATAGAAATAGTTAAAGAGTTCTCATATCTGGGATCAAACATTGATCAGAATGGGGACTGCAGCCAGGAAATCGGAAGAAGATTAAGAATGGGGAGGCCGGCTATGAAAGACTAGAAAATCTCTGGAGCAGCAAATATATATATATTTGCTGCTCCAGAGGTTAGAACCTGAACCAAGGGATTCAAATTAAAAGAAAAGAGATTTCACCCAAATATTAGGTGGGATTTGTGAAGTTGTAGGCTTTCATGGCCGGCATCCATAGTTTTTTGTGGGTTTTTCAGGCTGTGTGGCCATGTTCTAGAAGAGTTTCTTTCTGATGTTTCACCAGCATGTGTGGTTGGCATCTTCAGAGATTTAGGTGGGATTTCCTTTCAGTAAGAGGTGTTCAGCAGTGGAACAGAGTGCCTCAGTCCTTCCTTTTTGGAAGTCTTTAAACAGAGGTTGGGTGGTTATCTCTTGGGAGTACTTTAATTGTGGGAACGAATGACACAGCAAGGCACAGCCTTCAGAACATTGTGAGGCTCTAAGTAAGAAGCTGAAGGAAATGGAGGTGCAAATTGTCATCTCGTCTCTTCTGCCAGTTGAACGGCATGGTCCAGGAAGAGAGACGATAATAGCAGATGTCAACAATTGGCTCCACAGATGGTGTCGTCGAGAACGATTTGGATTCGTAGATCATGGGCTGCGGTTCCATGAGGGCAGACTCCTGGCAAGGGATGGGCGCATCTCACACCAGTTGGAAGAAACGTTTTTGCCAACAGTCTCAAGAATTTGATCAGGAGGGCTTTAAACTGAGTTATGTGGGGAAGGGAGACAGCATCCTGGAAGACAAAAGGACTGGAAAAAATAGTCAAACTGTCAAAGAGGAAACAAGGCAAACAGTACAGGGACCCAACAGTTGGAGGCAAAAAAACATGCACAGGCAGCAAGTAAGGGGGACATATGGTCTTAGATGTCTCTACACTAATGCACAGAGCATGGGAAATAAGCAAGATGAACTTGAACTCCTAGCACAACAAAGCAAATATGATATAATAGGCATCACTGAAACCTGGTGGGATGAGTCTCATGACTGGAATGTAGAAATACAGGGATATAACCTTTTCAAGAGAAACAGGCCAAACAGGAAAGGGGGAGGAATAGCATTATATGTCAGGGATATTTACACCAGTGAAGAAATCCAGGACATCAGTCCTGGAAGCCAGGTGGAGAGCATCTGGATAAAAATTAAAGGGGAGGGAAACAACAGGGATGTTAGTGTGGGAGTCTACTACAGACCCCCGACTCAGGCAGAAGAATTGGATGATGCCTTTCTAGAACAGATGAACACACACTCAGAAAGGAGAAATATAGTAGTGATGGGTGACTTCAACTATCCTGATATTTGCTGGAAGTCAAATTCAGCAAAATCCTCGCGGTCTAGCAAATTCCTCACTTGTCTTGAAGACAATTTCATTGTCCAAAAGGTGGAAGAGGCAACAAGGGAGTCAGCTATTTTGGATCTGATCCTAACTAACAGGGAAGACTCAGTTAATGGGGTGCAAGTGGTTGGATCCATAGGCAGGAATGATCATGTCCTCCTGGAGTTTATTATACAGTGGAAAGGAGAAGGCAGGCATAGTCAGACACGCATTCTTGAGGTGTCTCAAGAAACCAGGATGGATGACTAAGGAACTTGCAACTGAACTAAGTTTTAAACAGAACATGTATAAGAAATGGAAAAAATGGGGAAATCCCAAAGAGGAATTCAAACAAATAGCTAGCACGTGTAGGGGTAAAGTCAGAAAAGCTAAAGCACAGAATGAACTCAGGCTTGCTAGAGAGGTTAAGAACAATAAAAGGGGCTTTTTTAGGGTATGTCAGCAACAAAAGGAAGAAGAAGGAAATGGTAGGGCCACTGTGTGGAAAAGATGGCAAAAAGTTATCAGGGGACAGAGAAAAGGCAGAATTACTCAACACCTTCTTTGCTTCAGTCTTCTCAGAAAAGGCAAAGGGTGCTCAACCTGAGGATAATGGAACAGAGGACAGAAAAGGAGAATTTCAGCACAGAATAAGTAAAGAGATAGTACAGGAATACCTGGTTAATCTAAATGAATATAAATCTCCAGGACCAGATGAATTACATCCAAGGGTATTAAAAGAACTGGCAAACGTAATATCAGAACCATTGGCAATAATCTTTGAGAACTCCTGGAAAACAGGAGAAGTCCCAGTGGACAGGAGGAGGGCAAATGTTGTCCCCATCTACAAAAGGGGAAAAAAAGAGGATCCTAACAATTATCGTCCAGTTAGTCTGACATCAATACCAGGAAAGATTCTGGAGCAGATCATTAAACAGAGAGTCTGTGAACATCTGGAAGGTAATTTCATAATCACTAAAAGTCAACATGGGTTTCAGAGAAACAGGTCATGCCAGACAAATCTGATCTCTTTTTTTGATAAAATTACCAGCTTGGTAGATGAAGGGAATGCTGTGGATATAGTATATCTTGATTTTAGTAAGGCCTTTGACAAGTTTCCCCATGACATTCTTGCAAACAAGCTGGTAAAATGTGGGCTAGATAAAGTAACTGTTACATGGATTTGCAATTGGTTGACAATGGCTCCTTTTCAACCTGAAAAGAAGTGACCAGTGGGGTGCCACAGGGCTCTGTCCTGGGCCCAGTGCTATTCAATATCTTTATTAATGACTTGGATGACAGTATTGGAGGCATAGTTATGAAATTTGCAGATGACACCAAATTAGGAGGAGTAGCAAATACCCCAGAGGACAGGATCAAAATTCCAAATGACTTGAACAGACTAGAAAGCTGGACCAAAGCTAACAAAATCAAATCTGATCTCTTTTTTTGATAAAATTACCAGCTTGGTAGATGAAGGGAATGCTGTGGATATAGTATATCTTGATTTCAGTAAGGCCTTTGACAAGGTTCCCCATGACATTCTTGCAAACAAGCTGGTAAAATGTGGGCTGGACAAAGTAACTGTTACATGGATTTGTAATTGGTTGACTGGCTGAACCCAAAGGGTGCTCAACAATGGCTCCTTTTCAACTTGGAAAGAAGTGACCAGTGGGGTGCCACAGGGCTCTGTCCTGGGCCCAGTGCTATTCAATCTCTTTATCAATGACTTGGATGATGGTATTGGGGGCATAGTTATCAAATTTGCAGACGACACCAAATTAGCAGGAGTAGCTAATACTCCAGAGGACAGGATCAAAATTCAAAATGAATTGAATAGACTAGAAAGCTGGGCCGAAGCTAACAAAATGAAATTCAATGCGGAGAAATGTAAGGTACTGCACTTAGGGCGGAAAAATGAAAAGTACAGATATACGATGGGGAACACCTGGCTGAATGAGACTACGTGTGAAAGGGATCTAGGAGTCCAGGTAGACCACAAGCTGAACATGAGTCAACAGTGCGATGCAGCAGCTAAAAAGGCCAATGCAATTTTAGGCTGCATCAGTAGAAGTATAGTGTCTAGATCAAGAGAAGTAATAGTGCCACTCTATTCTGCTTTGGTCAGGCCTCACCTGGAATACTGTGTCCAGTTCTGGGCACCACAATTCAAAAAGGATGTGGAGAAACTGGAGCATGTCCAAAGGAGGGCCACTAAAATGGTGAAAGGTCTGGAAACCAAGCCCTACGAGGAACGACTTAGGGAGCTGGGGATGTTTAGCCTGGAGAAGAGAAGACTGAGAGGTGATATGATAGCTGTGTTTAAATATTTGAAGGGATGTCATATTGAGGAGGGAACAAGCTTGTTTTCTGCTGCTCCAGAGACTAGGACCCAAAACAATGGATGCAAGCTGCAAGAAAAGAGATTCCACCTCAACATTAGGAGGAACTTCCTGACAGTAAGGGCTGTTCGACAGTGGAACACACTCCCTCGGAGAGTAGTGGAGTCTTCTTCCTTGGAGGTCTTTAAGCAGCGGCTGGATGGTCATCTGTCGGGGATGCTTTGATTGGGAGTTCCTGCATGGCAGGGGGTTGGACTGGATGGCCCTTGTGGTCTCTTCCAACTCTATGATTCTATGATTCTATGATTCTATGAAATGAAATTCAACATGGAGAAATGTAAGGTACTGCAATTAGGGCGGAAAAACGAAAAGCACAGATATACGATGGGGGACACCTCACTGAATGAGATTATGTGTGAAAGGGATCTAGGAATCCAGGTGGACCACAAGTTGAACATGAGTCAACAGTGCGATGCAGCAGCTAAAAAGGCCAATGCAATTTTAGGCTGCATCAGTAGAAGCATAGTGTCTTGATCAAGAGAAGTAATAATGCCACTCTATTCTGCTTTGGTCAGGCATCACCTGGAATACTGTGTCCAGTTCTGGGCACCACAATTCAAAAAGGATGTGGAGAAACTGGAGCATGTCCAAAGGAGGGCCACTAAAATGGTGAAGGGTCTGGAAACCAAGCCCTATGAGGAACGACTTAGGGAGCTGGGGATGTTTAGCCTGGAGAAGAGAAGGTTGAGAGGTGATATGATAGCCGTCTTTAAATATTTGAAGGGATGTCATATTGAGGAGGGAACATGCTTGTTTTCTGCTGCTCTAGAGACTAGGACCCAAAACAATGGATGTAAGCTCCAGAAAAAGAGATTTCACCTCAACATTAGGAGGAACTTCCTGACAGTAAGGGCGGTTCGACAGTGGAACACACTCCCTCGGAGAGTAGTGGAGTCTCCTTCCTTGGAGGTCTTTAAGCAGAGGCTGGATGGCCATCTGTCTGGGATGCTTTGATTGGGAGTTCCTGCATAGCAGGGGGTTGGACTGGATGGCCCTTGTGGTCTCTTCCAACTCTATGATTCTATGATTCTATGCTTTTCTACATGGTGAAGAGTTGGATTAGATGGCCCTTGCCATCCCTTCCAACTCTACAATTCTATAATTCTACAAATGCAATAAAAGGAACATCTGTACTGTAATAGATTTTTCATGGATCAGAGCTTGGAAAAGCCATTTTTTGAGCGGGACTATAATTCCAAAATTCTCCTAGCCATAATAAATTCAGCAACTTTTTCTAAGCTGTGGACATAGTTGCAAATAACCTTTCCTTAGTTGTGTTCCCTGAAGAAGGAAGTCTGTCATTTGCTATGTCTGAAAGAATGAACAATTTTTGTCTTCCCCCCTCATCTCCTTTGCCCTTTTACCTAATCTAGGTCAACTCAAGAACACTTGGCTTCCAAGGTTCAATGACATTGGAAAGAGAGCAATTCTAGTTCAATAACTGAAGTGCTAGAATGGTCCTGGCTTCAGGCTGAGTAATATCAAAAATGTAATTCCAGGGTCACTAGAGCTAAAGGCATTACAGCATCATTAATAATGGGGTACAAAATTTCATCAAGAGACTTTTCATAGTGCTGAAGTGAGTGGTGAATCTGAATCTGACCACTTCTTTCCTAAGTAGTGAAGGGGAACATCTCAAAATAGGGTTAGCCCTGGATTGAATCTGGTGACCTTGCCATAAGATTGGACAAAATATCTCTTATTCCTAAGCAACAGTCTCAATTTTTTGAGTGCCAGGTTCATATTTTTATTTTTATTTTATAAATACAACTGCAGATATTTTTCAAATTCTTTGGCCAACACTGAAGCAGAATTTAAACCAGGGGTGAGAAGTGCATGGTCCACGAGATGTGATTGGGCTGCAACTCCCATTAGCAGCTCCTAGCAGCTCTAGCTATCATAGGGGGATGCAGACAGGAGGCCCTGGGCCACTGTGGGAAGTGGAGGATTGGGGCCAAGGCTGCCCCATGCCTCGGCCCCAATCCTCCCTTTTGCTGGCCTGGAAAAGAGTGGCCAAATGCTGCTCCTTTCAGAGCCGGCAAAAAGGATGCCCCAAGAGCTGCCACATGGCTTTTCTGTGCCCCTTCCGGTGCAGTGTGTCAAAACGCTGCACCGGGAAGACATTCTGACACCGCATGCTGTGTGTAACAGCATGTGGTGTCAGGACATCCTCGGGGAGGGTTTGTGGTGGCCGACGTGCAGCTGCCCCTCCCCATCCATGCCTCGAGGATGCCACAAAGGGTCCATCTGCAGAGGTTTTATCGATGGTTAGGAATAGTAGGACTGAAGTTCAGCAACATCTGGATTGGCATACATTTCCCAACCATGATTAAAAGTCACAAGTTGAAACTCCAAGACACATTTAAATACCATCCAAAGGAGCAGTCTTGCTCTATGTAATCTTTGCCCAATGTATTCCAATTGTATTCTGAATGGTAAACAATATTTCAACTCACTGAAAAGACAGACAGGTTCATGATAAAACCAGAGTACAATGGCCATTATAGAGAATAAATGCCCTATCATTCAAAGCAACAATTCCCCCACCTTAAATATGCAGAGTTAGACACAGCCAGGTAGTGCCATTAGTGTTTATAGAGGCTCACTACAAAATTCCAGCATGCTGTGTAGAGAATATAAGGGCAAATGTTTTCTGCAAACTTTCTAGCTCTTCAGTGTAAACTTAGTGGGTGCACTCATCCTTGTAATGAAGAAGAGCAAAGCTCAGTAAATTTGATCACAAAGTAGTTCATCCACCTATGTTTAGTAGTGAGACACTGGAGCCTATTGCCATTGTGTCCAAAGGCTATCTCTATTTAATCGTCTGAGAGAAATGGGCCCAATTCTTCACCTGTTCTTTGGGTGTGTTCCAGACAGCAGAAGGCATAATCAAATTCCATTTAATATACTCCTCTCTCCTCAGTGCCAAGACAAACATTTTGCCATCAAAGGCATAAGGAACAGTTGTCAGATTGCTTTTATTGACATCCAAACTCACCTGAACATGGAGTGCCTCCTCAGCTTGGCAAGAATGGCTAAAATGGACATGGTCCAGACAGAAATGCTTTCTTCTCATCTGCTTTGAGGAGCTCAGTCAGGATTGATGACTGGGCACATATAGTCTATATTTTAATATTTTGTTGGTGTCACCTCTACCACCTGGAGAAGAGATGGTTAAGAGGTGATATGATAGCCCTGTTTAAATATTTGAAGGGATGTCATATTGAGGAGGGAGCTAGCTTGTTTTCTGCTGCTCCAGAGAATAGGACCCAGAATGACGGATGCAAAAGAGATTCCACCTGAACATTAGGAGGAACTTCCTCACAGTGAGAGCTGTTCGACAGTGGAACACACTCCCTTGGAGAGTGGTGGAGTCCCCTTACTTGGAGGACTTTAAACAGAGGCTGGATGGCCATCTGTCAGGGATGCTTTGATTTTGAGTTCCTGCATGGCAGGGGTTGGATTGGATTGCCATTGTGGTCTCTTCCAACTCTATGATTCTATGACCTTGTTGGATTTTTTTTTTCTACACAGACAGCAGGATAATGACAACAAGGAAGAAAAATATTCTATCATTGGCAAATTCCTTTGTTGAATTTTAAATCCATCAACCTGTGTGTCCTCTACTGTGTACACAGATTTTGAGAATTCTGAATAAATCTAAATGTCTTCCTGAATACCAAGCCCACAGTTTGACAGGTCATGAGAGAACCATTAAACTAGGAATGGGCAACAGCATGAAGGTCAGTGGCCAAGTTCCACTGACTCTTGCAGGTTACTACCCTCCAATGGCACTCAATCAAAATGCTCCCACTGATAGAATCCTACCCAAAATGGTGACTAGAAGTGATATCACGGCACATCCTGTCAACATTTTGACAGAAATGTGCATGTGATCATTGAAGAAAATATGGGGATATCTACAGGTTTGGGCTATCACTGAATGTACACATTTTTGTGCAACTGAGGTGCTTTTGGCATGGTTTTCAGGTGAAAATCACCCCAAATTGCACCTCAAACCTTGGGGGTTCAAGGTGTTTGGAGAGACTGGTAAAGGTTTCAGGGACCACAAAAGGGAGATTCAGGAGCTTTGCGCACCCATTGGCCACACACAGCCCATCCCTGCTTCAAACTGACCAGACTTGAAACATACAAAGGGAAATATGGTCTAGTCTTTTAGCATCTTCACTCTAACACATACCAAGAAGATAAAGTACTATGTAAACACACCCACAAGAGACAACAGGGTGTAGTGGTTTGAGCATTGGACTACAACTCTGGAGACCTGCTGGGTAACTTTGTGCAACTCACACTCTCTCAGCCTCAGAGGAAGGCAAAGGCAAAACCTGTTCGGAACAAATCTTGTCATGAAAATTCTGTGATAGGTTTGCCTTAGGGTCACCATAAATTGAAAACAACTTGAAGTCACATAAGAACAACAACAAATACTTTCTCGTGCTGATATGCATCAACCTGTCTTTCAGAAGCATGGCTTTTACAATGCTTAATGTCAAGGACAGACAAGATATAGTAAAAAATATTTTTCCCCACAGATTAGCTGTTATTCCACAAATGCTAGTAGATTATTTATGAAATGAAAACTTTTCAAAAATACATCCAGAGAGTCAGTCTCTTTTTCCTCACAAGGTTTTATTGGATGTTTCCAGTTTTCTTCTCCTTTTGTAATACTGAACCAGGTCACTTTAATTTTGTCAAATAGCCAGGAACCACCTTGAGATCTGATTTATTATCCGGAACAAAACTGTTGATCACTTTCTTCTACCACACCCAGAGACTGACCCAAATAGTTGCCCTTATTTGTACTTACTCATTTATTCATTCTCTGACTCTGGGGCTCCACTGGATTAAATGTTCTGTTGCACAATTTCAAGGATTGCTTGAGAATTGCTGAGGTTGCAGCTCATTCTTCATTATCTTCTGTAACATTTTCCTCCTCCTTGTAGCATTTCTCTGTAGGGCCAAAGGTTTGTTTTACCTACCTTGCCTACTTTACTTCTTATTTCTCAGAAAATCCATTGCTTTGTACTCAGACCTGTTGCCCTCTAGACTTGGGTAACACTTCCTTTCTTCTGCCTCTTGAGGCTTTGTAACCAGCTTCCATTCTGTGGAATAATCTTATTAAAATGTGGACTCAATTCTACTCTTTAGGACACCCCATATGTTTCTACAATCTAGGTCTGTGGCCACACTCTTGATCTGCTTTGAGCCAGTTGGAATCATACGGCACTGTGCCTATGCAACTGTAGGTTGTTAACTCAGAATCCAGTGACTAAGAACAAAGATATTTCAGGGTTTTCAGGTAAGTGTAACCATATTATCTACACTTTCACTTGGCTTTCTTTTCTCACTTCATTCACCTCTCTCAATGTTTCTTGTTTTGTAATATTTATCAGGGTCCAAGGAGGATGCTTGTTTTTCAACTCTCTATTCCAAAATCCTCTTTTTGCAACCACGTTGGATTGGGCTGCAATGTTTCTAATAATGGTTTCACCAGCTGTTTGATCTCTGCACCGTTGTTGATCCAAATGTCTTCTTTGGATGTTTGCAAACACTTGTTAAAAAAAATAGAAACAGGATGACAACTCCATTGTGACTTTCTGATCAAAAGCCTATGGATCAGAAGGTAGCCTATGCCCACAGTAAATGTCCAAGTATCCATGGCTGTTCAGGAAATAAGGTCATGCGTGTTTGCTCTTACTCTGAAATAAAGCTTATGAAGTTTTTGTGCTGTGGCTCTGCTTCCTTCTCCTCTTCCTAAAATGACTTGAAATCTATCAATTCTGCTCTTCACCAGGCTCATCTTCTTACTGTAAAGAATATATAACATAAAGCTATATGATTTCTTTGTACTCTTTGCCAGTGAACTAATATTCTGTATGTTATTTTTAATCTATGATGTTTTAATTAGTATTTGGTTTAATACTGTTTTAAGGGGTGGGTGGGTATTGGGTCTCTTTGGGATCTATATTGTATATATTTAATTGTTGTTAGCCGCCCTGATTGTTCTCAGAGGGGTGGGGTATAAATTATTATTATTATTATTATTATTATTATTATTATTATTATTATTTTTCAGTTTGATCCAAGTGGAGAATATGATCTCCTTCATGTATGCCATGTTGTTGTTTTATTTGCCTTAAAGTTATTTCTGACTAATGGCAAGTCTAAGGTGAACCTATTAATGGGGATTCTTGGCAAAATTTGTTCAGAGGAAGTTTTGCCATTGCCTTCCCCTGAGTCTGAGACCATGTGACTTGTCTAAGGTCACCCAGTAGGCTTCATGGCCAAGCTGCCAATCAGAATATGATCCCCACAGTCAAAGTCGAACACTAAAACCACTGTGCCACACTGGCTCTCTATGTATACCATTGTTGTTGTTGTTAACTGCCTTTGCATCATTTACGACCCATGGCAACCCTATGGATGAGACATCTCCAGCCCCCCTGTCCTCTACTTCTCTGCCCAGCTCCTGCAAACTCATATTCGTGGTCTCTTTAATAAAGTCCATCAATCTAGCATGTGGCCTTCCTCTCTTTCTACTTCTCTCCACCTTTCCTAACATTATTGTCTTTTCCATTGATTCATGCCTTCTTATGATGTGTCCAAAGTATCACAGTCTAAGTCTTGCCATCTTGGCTTCTAGGGATATCTCTGGCTTAATCTGCTCTAGGACCCATTTGTTTGTCCTTTTGGCTGTCCATGGAATCCTCAGCACTCTTCTCCAGCACCACATTATCTCAAATGCATTGATTTTCCTCCTATCTTCTTTCTTGACTGTACCTCCAGCAAAAGTTCAGTGTCCAGTGGGTTCACTGTGGTAAGCATGAGCAGATTCCCTAGCCAAACCTAACAGCATCAGTCAGACGAAAAAAATAGAATAAATATGTTTATTAACAGACAAGTAGACATTAACTCCTGCACTATTTAATCATTCAGAGCTCTCCCAAACCCTATTCAGTTCTTCCTGTGGCTCACTGTCCTATGTCTCTGCCATCTTATCCCTATTTCTATGCAATCTTTCCCCACCTGCTCTCTGTCAGAGATAACCATCAGATTTGTACCCCTTCTCTCCCATAAGCCCTCCTTCACAGTATTCTCCACAGATGTGACTGACTGACACCAACCTGGCTTTGGCCAGCTCCTCTCTTTATAGCAGGCTTCGCAGTTCTCCCATTTTTGCATTTTATGCAAGCTTGGTAAGGGATTCTGGAGACAGGTGCTTTTTACCTTGCCTGTTCTTGGCAAGCACATGCTGTTGCAACCTGACACTGAAAATCTTTGTTTCTCCAGCCCTCCTTCATCATGTTTCCATTGCCAATGCTACTAAAAACTTTCCAGCTAGACAGAGGATGAGGAAAAATGGGAGCAGGGCAGGCATAAAAAGACTTTGTAAAAAGAGCTTCTTTGTCAGAGGCTTTGTTAACTGAGATATGCTGGTATAGGCTAGAGAAGATGGGCAAACAGCTTTCAAATCCATATTTCTAGGAAATCATTCCCAGCACTAGAAATTCTCATTGGAAGCTGTCGGTCTAGATGACCCATGGCATTCAGGCCTGTGTTTCTGTACATTCTGTACACTCATTGGAAGCTGTTGGTCTAGATGACCCATGGCATTCAGGCCTGTGTTTCTGTACATGATTATGAGATGGGGGAATGACTTTTAACTCTGTTCTGTTTTTTTAATCTTGTTGTACCCCGCCCCGATTGCCATGCAGAGGGGCGGGTTATAAATAAAAATTATTATTATTAAATTATTCTTCAGGCAAGATGTCAAGACCCTGCCAGCCAATAGTGAGTCATTTCAATCACTTTTTACCCCCATAGTTAACATAAAAATGTGGTTGATGGCTGCCTTAGTGTTCCTCAGGGTGTGTGTAAGCAGGCTGTGGCAAGAAGCCAGGTATTTTGGTCTCCAGAATTTTTTAACAAAAAAGCTTCTTATTTTTTCATGACTTTACATTCACAAATATTCCCACAATGCCAAGGGATTCCCTCCTCCTTTTTTTTCATCAATTTATTAGATCTGCTCCCATGAATTATTTATGCGTGGAGCTAAAAATGGTTCTGAAACATTACAAGAATTCAATATCAGTTTTCACAGTAGGGATTTCATCATTTTAGCACTGAAGCATAATCGCCTAATGCAGTACTAATATGATATGGTGCTAATAGGGTACAATGAGAGTTTCTACTAATATGCAAACATTTTCGGTGTTGCATTATTATTTCTTTTAAGTTAATGTGGTATGGTGATAATATGATGAAACGAATTAGCTTCATATCATTGTCTGCATGACTTGTGCATATTAAAAAAGTATTCTCTCCCCTTCCACGAATACATTAGAATGAGCTTGAAAATTTACCCTGTAGTTATGCTTATGTTAATAAGTCTGTTTAGTTAGGAAACAGCCTTGCTGTTACTTAGTCAACTGGAGAAAAGAGTTGACACGTGTGACTTCCTTCTGGAATTAGATTTCTTCTTCTTCTTCTTGCCACTAAAGATTCTTTGGTAAATATGTTTCATTTAATGTTTCTTACTACTTTCATTGCACATTTACAGGAGATTTCACAATCAATATTTATAAGAATTCATGTGTACTAAGCAACTACGTTTCACAGACAGACAGAAAGGGAAACTTATATTGATGAAGCTGGACAGCCAAGTCTAACAGTGGAGTTTATCATACGGGTGGGATCTCGTGTAAAAATGGATTTAAACTGGAAAAAAATCTGCAAAAGCGGACTGTTTTTCAGATGATGTCTGAGATTAATCCACACAGAAAGTGAAAAAACCCCGCAAAGGTGGATTGATGTTCAGACAATGAGCAATAACACGACATTAACCCAGACAGAAAGGAGACAAAACATGCTTTTTTTACTTTTGGGATTTTCCAAATTAGTGTTGCATTATTGCTCATTGTCTGAACATCAATCTGCTTTCGTGGGTTTTTTCTGGGGTTTTAAATCCCATTTCTGCATGGGATTTGGAGACTTTGCCTCTGTGTGATAAACTCCAGTAAGGTCCGGGTTTTTAATCCATGTTTAAGAGAAACTTGAACATATTCAGGAGCTTTTCAGCGGATCAACAATGGCAAACAATCTTCCCTGAAACAGCCCTACTTATAGGCTTAGGTCCAAAACACACTGCAGAAATAATCCTGTTTGAGACCGCTGTAATTCTTTGGCTCAGCTAGGGAATTCTGGGAGCTATAATTTTGTGAGACATTTAGCCTTCTCAGAGAACCCTGGTACCACAATAAACTGCAATTTCCAGGATTCCCTAGCACTGAGCCAGGGCAGCTAAAACAGTCTCAAATTGGATTATTATTGCAGTGTGTTTTAGACTTTAGGGAAGCTATTAGCCTTCGTGCCATAAGCTGGGCAGTGGCTATAAAGGCTGAGGAGACGGCTGTATGCTATGAACTCTCCTATATATCCCCTTAGCTGGCTGCCTTTAGGTGCTGAACACTGCCCCATGGTCAGTCCAGTTGTCTTTTATGCGTGGAACGGGAATAGATGCCATCTTGTTCTTAATCTGGGCAGCACTGTGGTTTGGACTGCCCTTCAGCAAGTACGTTGTCTGCTACTGACAGCCTCCTGAAATATACAGGTGCAGCACAGTCAGAGGCATTACTAGGGTTGGCATCACCTGGTAAGGTAACTCATTGTGTCACCCCCCCCCATCCCTTTTGACCTCCTCCCACACCACACCATACACATACCACACCATACAGAATCCTTAGTAATATTTTGTTACTCATAAATCGTAATTCCCATATATCACTGAATGTAGTGGTAATACTTCTGACATAAAACAACTAGGAACATTAAAATTATATCTTTAAATTAAAATATCATATGCATAACCTAAATGTACATGTACATAGTTTCATGTGGTTAAAGTGAAAACTTGGTAAGATTTGATATTTTTAAAGAAAAAATTAAAAGAATAATTTTTTTTAAAAAAATAATTTTAAAATGTTAATTTATTTAAAAAAAGAATCTGAGGCATTTTCCTTCTCTTCCCACTGAGCTTCATCCCACTGATACCATCTCTTCATCATTTGAAAGGAACGCAGGAGAATACCACAGCTCGTTTCTGCCAAAAGCAGATGCTTGGGGAGCAATGGTGTCACCTCCTCTTAAGGTGTCTCATTGTACGGTCCAGACTCCATCAGCCCGCTAATGACACCCCTGAGCACAGTGATTGATGTGTTCTAAAGAATCTGTTTAGTGTACGGCAACATTGATACCCAACAGGCTTGTGTAACTCCCAAACTGTACTAAAATATGTAATATAAGTGCACTCTGGTATGTATCCTAGAAAATTTCTGCAGTACATAGAGATTCCAAAGTAGACATACTGAGCAAACAAACTGAGATTGCAAAGCAGGAAAGCTGATGAAGAAGAATTTCCTGCAAGGCAGAAAGTTTGAAATCCAGTGATCTAAATAAATGTAAGGAAAATGACATGGCTGGATAATTGCTCAGTGTGTCTCTGAAAGGAATGCTCTTTTGAGATGCCTCAATCTAAATCCTCAGTTACAAGGGAGAGATTAAGGTTTTCTATCATCTATACCCAGTAGCATCAGGTTTAAATACTCTTATTTATTAGGGTACCAACTGAGAGTCAAATAGACCGAATATCACATAGAACACATAGAGCCCCAAACCTGTTCATGAAAAAACTTGGAGGAGAAAGACAGATCTTCCCTGATGTTCCTGCTGTCCTCTCCACTCACTTTTGATCAGTGCTCTGTATGATCACTGCCATTTTTGGATGGAATAAGCATGCTTATATGAAAATAATTGGTTGATTTTTACATGCAAACAAGAAATGGAAACAGATATTGTACCAACTTTTGGAGGAGTGAGAAAATTCAGCCAACTCTTCCGGCCAATCTACCAGAGTCCTTTGATCCAAATCCAGATATTAATCCCTGCATACCACTGGTACATGCATAAACATAGAGAGATATACATAGTTTTTGGATCAGCCACATTGTAATGGAGTTTTGTCCAGTCTCTGGTGACAGGGTGATTCATCTTTCATGCATGCAAGACAAACTGGCCCAAGCATGCTGAATGAAGGAACTCTTCAATCTTCTTGCTTTCTCAGAGGGGCACAGAGTGATTTAGAAACAGAAACAGCTAACTAAGCCTTAAAATTCTGTGAAGTGTGCCATCAGTTAATAAATTCGGTCCCCAAACCACACAGCAAAGCTGCTGCGGGGGGGGGGGGGGGGGTTCTTTGCTGCTCTCCATAAAGGGAAACCAGATGGGGATATAAGCTTGGCCTGACTAGTGATGCTGTGCAACAGAGGCTATTTAAGCCTGTTGATCCCTAATGCTGAACCTTTGACAAATTTCTGCAATAGACATTGGGTTGGCTGAGTTTGTCTGTAGTCTTGATTGTGCTGTTGTTTGTCTGTTTGGGGGACTTTTTGTTATGTTGGGGATTGGGTCCTGGTTGCCATCACTATATTGTTGCACTGTCATTTCTACCAGTTTTCCCCTCAAGCTTTTAGATCCTTTGTGCAATTATTTTATGTAGTTTGGTATTTGTTTTTAATTCCATTGATTCTTTTATACTCTAATACTATTGTATTTAACTTACTATTATTGTTTTTGTGTCCTTGCAATTTTAGCTTTTATTATTGTAAACCACTGAAGCATGCAGGTATAAATCTAACAAAAAATAAGAAAGATAAGATATTCTTTGGGCCTTTGACCGATGCTAAATATTCGTGCTCAAATGGTATTGGAATGACAATGGTATAATATTTAGCTCCAAAATGGTGACAAAGGGCCTTTGCAGAATGCCAGAAATAGTGCAAATTGAGTCCACTTTTAGGGTTAGGGTTGGGGTTAGGAAATCATGGGAACTGTATTTTATTGTGGCACCAGAGCTCCCTGACAGATAAGGTTCAATGTCTCAGAAAAACAAAAACAAAACAAAAAACCCCAAACAATTCCCACGATTCCCTAGCACTAACCCTAACCCTTAAAGTGGACTCAATTTGCACTATTTCTGGCAGTCTGCAAAGGCCCAAAGTAAGTTAGTAGCTTAAGTCAACATTTTAAATACACTCTCTTTAATCAGCAATGTAACGCAGTGGCTTGAATGTTGGACTATGACTCTTGAGACTAGGTCAAACTTCACTGGGTGACCTGGGGCAAATCACATGCTCTCAGCCTCAGGGGAAGGCAGTGGCAAACCTCTTCTGAACAAAACTTGCCAAGAAAACCCTGTGATAGGTTTACCTTAGGCTCATCATAAGTCAGGAAAGACTTAAAGGCATGCAACACACACATTCAGTTTAAGAATGTTCTGGTATATCTGGTGGGAATGCAAAATGACACAAAGCTTTTGGAACAAGATTCACGAAGAGAGAAAAAATATTAAATGCAAACATTTTAAAAGATCCGTTGCAATACTTATTAAGTATAAATATAGAAGAAGAACTAGAGACTAAATTTTGGTAGACTAATATTTTATTTGACTATAGCGGCTAGAATATTTGCTGCAAAATGGAAACCAAAAATAATACCAGATATGGAAGATTGGATTATAAAACTATATGATATAATGCAAAGTGATGCATTAACGCAAATTATACAGAAAAAACCACACAAGGAATTTGAGAAAGTATGGAATCCCTTTACTGAATATTTGGAAAAAAGAAAAGAATCAACAGCTAATATTAGGTCTGGAAATTTAGATTAACAAACGAAAAATAGGAAATCCAAAAAGCAAATAATTACAAAATATTATATAAGAAAACACACAGCTATGAGGTGAAATAGAGATATATCCAGAATATATGGGATCGAGAAAGAAAGATCTATATACTACTCATTACAATTCTGTAGTTTATAATTTTTATTTTTAATTTTGAAAATAAACGGAAATATATTGACAATGAAGTACAAATAGATAGATAGACAGACAGACAGACAGACAGACAGATAGATAGAGTATATCAGGAGAAGAAATGTGATTAACAATAAACACGATTCAGTAGATAAGTGATGGAAGTTTCTACTTGTGAGTCTAGGTTCTCTTTTTCTTCTTTTTCTTTCCTCTTTCTTTTTGTTAGGATTCACTCTATATTAGTCTTAGATTTACTCTTTTTTATGTATCTATATCTTTATGTTTCTAACTGTTATTACGTGACTCGACTGTCTGCTTGTCTTATGTTTTAATAAGTTTTGATTGTTGTGTAATGTTTTTTATTCAATAAACTTTATTAAAAAAAAGTTCTGGCACATGGTCCACTTAGTTCCTCAGTATTGGGCCCTGGATTGAATGATGATGAATGATGATCTGCTCTTCTGATTCTTCCAGGAATTTAATGGCTTCTGGTCATTTTTTATCCTGTGTTGAATGGGCCCTATGGCCCTCTTCAAATTCTGCATGCCATGCACTGCAAAGATTGTCCCCTCTGATGAGGGCCTATTCTGTTTAGGCAAAAGGCACAAGACATCGGACCTTATCACATGGGATAAAAAAAGCCAGCCTACCTTTCCTGAATTCTAATTTGGGCTGCATCCGGTTACTATCATATGTAAATCACCACTAAATCCGCTGGCTGAATACATCCTGGATGTAGCTCAGGTCCCAGGCGTGCTCAGCTGGCCTTTTTTTTTTTTTTTTTTTTGAAGTTGGGGAGTTTTCTGACTTTAAAAAAATGGCCACTGAAGCACTTCTGGGACCCGGGCTGCATCCAGGCTGTATTCAGCCAGCAGAATGGGAAGCGCTATGTATTTGGTGGCCAAGAACATGGCCATTCACATGGTTCTGTCTCCATTGATTAACCTGTTGTCTCCTCAAGTTATCCATTCATCCATCATCCATCATCCATCATTTTATTTATATCCTGCCTTACTCCCAGGTTGGAACTCAAGGCAGCTTACAAAAATGCAGAGAATACAGCAAAATGCATACAAACTTAAGAATCTCTAACCATCAAGCATACATAGCTCCATTATGCCTTCAGCCCTGGAATTATATTTGCAGACATCTACCACATTGTTTCCGTTGATTTCCACCACCATCAATACCATCAATACAGCTTATACACTGTAATCAGAATGAACGGCCTAGTGAATTTACTTGGTTTCTGTTGAAGTGTTAACCAACAGGATTTAGACATAAAAGTTTAGCGTTGAACAATTACCTATTGAACAAACCTGTTTGAAGTGTTACCACAAAGTGAATTATATAGCATTTGTTGTATGATTGGATTTGCAGTCAAATTGGTCCTTTGGCTTTGCATTGTGAAGAGAAAGCAACATGAGGGCAGAGAAAACCAATATAAATGGCCTGTGTAGACATGTCCACATGCCAGAAATGGACAAATGAATCTATTTAATAATAATAATAATAATAATAATAATAATTATAATAATTATAATTATTTATCCTGCCCCTCTGTGCAATGCAACTGGAATGGCTTACAACTTTAAAACATCCATTCATATCCCACAATCCCACCCACCCCTTAAAATTAAATAATGACGATTTAAAACACATTTAAAATAATAACACAAAGAACAAGAAACAAATAACAATAGCTTCAGCTGAATCATGGATGAGCAGGATGGCTATCTTTTGATGGCTGGGATATCTATTCAGGAAAGGCCTGCCAAAAGAGATCTGTCTTAACAGCCTTTTAAAATCTGCCTATGGTGGTAATATGATAGATCTCATCCCACAGGCCATTCCATAATCTGGGAGCAGTAGCCAAAAAGGTATTCTGGGCACTTGCAGACAGTCTAGTTTTTATCGGCTGCAATAAATTCCTCCCAGAGGACCTAAGTGCATGGGGTGGATTATACAGGAGGAGGTGGTCCCAAAGATTAATAATAATAATAATAATAATAATAATAATAATAATAATAATAAAATTTATTTATATTCCACCTCTCTGTAAAAACAACCGAGGTGGCTTACAAGATAAAACAAACAATCCCTTCCCCCAATAGTCCACCCCCCTTAAAATGCAATTAAACAAACAAAATATAAAAACATAATTAAAAATTACAAATAATAAATAATTAAAAATGGCTAAACAAAAATCAGGGACAGGCTTAGCTGTTTTCGGTGGCCTGTTACCTATTACTAGAAGAGATCCATCTTAACAGCTTTTTAAAAGCTGTTTAGGGTGGTCAAATGACGGATCTCATCTGGCAGGTGGTTCCAAAGTCTGGGAGCAATAGCTGCAAAGGTCCTCTGGGTAGTTGCAGATAATCTAGTTTTTATAGGTTGCAATAAATTCTTCCCAGAGGACCTTAGTGCACGGGGTGAATTATACGGAAGGAGGCGGTCCTGAAGAAAGGTTGGACCCAAGCCATTTAGGGCTTTAAAGGTAATAACCAACACCTTGTACTGTGCCCAGAAACTGATAGGCAACCAGTGAAACAATCTTAGGATAGGTGTTATATGATCTCTCCTGGTATTACCTGAGACCAGCCTGGCTTCTATATTCTGTACCAATTGAAGTTTCCGAACTAGGCACAAGGATAGCCCCATGTACAGTGCACTGCAGAAATTGAGACAAGAAGTTACCAGAGCATGTACCACAGTTTTGAGGTCTCTAACCTCCAGGAAAGTCCCTAACCTCCAGGTGTATTGGCCGAAGCTGATAGCAGACACTCCTGACAACCGCATTCACCTGATTTGTCATCTGAAGCGACAGATCTAGGAGCACCCCCAGACTGGGGACACAGTCCTTTGAGGAGAGTGTGACCCCATCTAGGACTGGAAATTGTGTCCCACTACCTGGGTTTGGGGCCATTACCATTAGTACCTCCATTTTGTCTGGATTCAGTTTCAATCTGTTTTTCCTCATCAATTCCATTACTGCTTTAAGACATTCATTGAGAAGGGAGATGCCATCTGAAGTCAAAGCTGTAGACCTAGACATGGAGAAATACATCTAGGTGTCGTCAGCGTACTGATAACACCCTGCCCCATGTCATATAGATAGGTTGGACTCAAGCCATTTAGGACTTTAAAGGTGATAACCAACACCTTGTACTGGGCCTGGAAACTAATGGGGAGCCAGTAAAGTGATCTTAGGATCGGTGCTATATGGTCTCTTGTTCCTGAGACCAACTTGGCTGCCATATTCTGTACTAGTTGAAGTTTCCGGACCATGTACAAGGGTAGCCCCATGTAGTGCGTATTACAGAAATCAAGACAAGAGGTTACCAGAGTGTGCAGCACGGTTACAAGGTCCTTGACTTCCAGGAAAGGGTGCAGCTGGCATATCAGCTGAAGCTGATAACAGGCACACCTGACCGTCACATTTACCTGATTTATCATCTGAAGCAATGGGTTCAGGAGTACCCCCAGACTGCAAACACAGTCCTTACAGGACAGTGTGACCCCATCCAGGACTGGAGGTTGAAACCCAATACCTGGGTTTGGGGACGCTACTGTAAGTACCTCCATTTTGTCTGGATTCAGTTTCAATCTGTTTTCCCTCATCCAGTCCATTAATAATAATAATAATAAATAATAAATTTTTATTTGTAGCCCGCCTCTCTGCAGAGCAATTGGGGCGGGGGACAACAGCGTTTAAAACAAAACAACATTAAATCATTCTCTCTCCCCATTACTGCCTTAAGACAGTCATTGAGAGGAGAGATGCCATCTGAAGTCAAAGCTGAAGACCGAGACATGGAGAAATATATCTGGGTGTCATCAGCATACTGATAACACCCCGTCCCATGTGTCTGGATTATCTCTCCCAATGGAGATGGCGCCTTGTGGAATGCCACAATTAAGCTCTTTCCTTGCAGAGCGACTGTCTCCGAGCATCACCCTCTGGAATCTGCCCAAGAGGAAGGAACGGAACTATTGCAATGCAATTCCTCCAATTCATAACCTTCTCAAGCGATCCAAGAGGATGTTGTGATCTATTGTATCAAAGGCTGCTGAGAGGTCCAGTAGCACCAACAGGGTCACACTATCCCTGTCGATGCCCAGATGGAGGTCTACTGCTAAGGCGACTATGGCAGTCTCAACTCTAAATCCTGACCTAAAGCCAGTTTGAAATGGATCTAGATAATCGGTTTCTTCCAAGACAACTTGGAGTTGAAGAGCAAACGCCCTCTTGATCACTTTGGTCAGGAAAGGCAGTAAAGAGACTGGCCTATAGTTGTTCATGTGCAGAGGGTCTAGGGAAGGTCTTTTCAAGAGTGGCCTAACCACTGCTTCCTTCAAACATGATGGAACATGGCCTTCCCTAAGGGATGCATTGATGATGTCTCTAAGAAACATCCTCAAGGCATCTCCGCCCTGGATAGCCAGCCATGAAGGGCAAGGATCAAGAGGGCAGGTTGTTTTCCTCACTCTACCAAGAAGCTTGTCCACGTCATCAGTACTCATGGACTGAAACTGAAACAGTATAATTTCATCAATGGAGTTGCTGGACACCTCATCAGTTGATTCTGTTACAACACTGGCATCTAGGAGAGATTTTATCTGCAAAGAAGTTGTTAAATGCATCACAGCAGGCCGTTATATGGTTAAGTAATAGGTTCTACACAGGTGGAACCTTACCACCCTAAACAGCTCTGCAGGACAGTACTCTGCAGACGCAATATGTGCAGATGAGAAAGATTTCTGCACTGCACATACTGCCTCTCTATAGGAACAAAGAAATTTCCTATGACGAGTCTTGTCAGATAAGAGTAGAGTTTTCTGCCAGATGCACTCTAGTTGTTGTCCAACCCACTTCATCTTCCTAAGCTCTTCAATGTATCATGGTTTACAATTCTGGGAAACAGGGTGAACTGAAAGCGAGATAGCTTTCAAACATCAATCCCACCTTCTTTTGTAACAACCCTTCACTCTGTTCCTGCCATAACTTCCTTTCCCCTGCACGACCTCAATTTTCACTCCCACATCATTGCCAGCCTCACATTGAGGAGTAGCTTTTGAAGCCAGCCACTTCTGGCCACACCCCCTTTCGCTGCTGCCCTGCTCCTGAAGTTAATTCTGCTTCTGCAGTCTTCTGACCCTGGTGGAGTGGGGGAAAGAGAGGCTGCTTCAGGCTGGCTCAGAGTTCTCTGGCCTGGCTACCTGGTGTTTCTGAGGGATGGAGGAGTGACTTTTGAAGCCAGCCACTCCTGGCCACACCCCCTCTCGCTGCTGCCCTGCTCCTGAATTTAATTCTGCTCTAATGATTGCTGTAAGCCAGAGGTGGAAATAATTTGTTCCTCCAAAGGTTTTCAGACTGTAAACCTTAGGCAGCACAGCCAATGATGGGGATCTTGGAAGTTGCTATCCAACAATAACTAGAAGTCTTCATGACTCTCATCTCTGTCCTAACCAAGGCATGCTATATGAGATCTCCTGCTATATAAAAGTGTCTGGATGTGTTGGACATGACAGCCAGAACTATGGCTTGTCAAGTAAAGTAGCAGCAGAAAGGAGGATGAAAGTGTTCCATCTAGGTGCAAATGACCCAGCTTCCCCCTGAGCCTGGAGTCCTCTAGTTTAGACAACAGAGGGCCAAATCCCTGTGGTGGGATCAGCCCTGATCCTACCAGTGCAGACGTGGATCCAGAGGATCCAGACTGATCCTGGGCTAAAAAGCCTTTACCCCTGGGGTATAATAGTGCTGGGTTTGTGCAGAGTTTCCAAGAAACTCTACAGCAAAACTGAGCTGTTCTGATAGCCCCCACCCCTGCTTCTTACCTTGCTGGCATGTAAATCATTTGAGAAGCCCCTCAGTTGCCCCATCTGATGCAGAAACAAGGCACCTGCAGCCAGGCACTCTGTTTCTGTGTCAGATGGGCCAACTGCAGGGCTTCTCAGATGGTTTGCATGTTGGCAAGATAAGGATCAGCCCTAGGTCCTGGGTTCATCTGACCCAGGGAGTAACCTGGTTGAGCAATGGGGGAAAGATAGCATGGGCTCAGCCTGTGCTTTCCTGCCCAATTTTCTCAGGCCGAAGAGGCATTGCTCTACAACTTCGTCTCTATGTATGTACAGTCAGACCTCTGTATCCACTGGGATCTGTTCTGCCCCCTCCCATGGATACCAAAATCTGAGCATGCTCAAATCCCATCAAAATTAATCGTAGTGCAGTGCCTGCTACCTGCTAGCATGGCCACATGCATGCACCACCATTAAGCAAAACAGGATCATACAGGAGAAGAGAAGTGACAATACTAAAGTCACAGGCCTACATTTGGTCTCAGATGTTATTTCCATTGTTAGTTAAGATTGTCTGGAGGGATCTCAATGTAGGCAGAGATCATTCTCCTTCTTTTATTGTTCTTTGTCCTTAGTCCCCACATGGCCAAGATGAAGGACTGAGACTCCAACATCATCATTTTTCTTCTTCTATCTGATTTTTAACATCTTTGCCTGATGAAGAAGCCAGTAAAGCGTTGAAAGCTTGTATGATGTATTTTGTATATTTTGTTTGGCAAATAAAGTATTGCTACTTTGTGGATTTTGGATTTTTGTTGTATTTTGCTGCATGGCCAAACAGCTATCCATGAATATACTTTCTTCATTTTGCAATGAAGGTGCATTGTGCAAATTAAATCAGTCAACTCTTAATCCAAAACTTAGTAAAGGGGCATAAAAATACTAGTTAGGTTTGCTGATCATCTTTTTTGTCCTCCCGCCAGGATAAATGAAGAAGGCTTGAAAATGTCAAGCTAGGCACCATTTATTTATTTCAAATAAAAGACAGAGTGAATGCAAATTAGGTTAAGAGCATCTACAATACAAGGCTATCTAGCACAGCTCTCAAATCAAGGTCCTCAAATACTGAAAACCTTTTCCTAGCACTATTAGGTTTTTAAATGTCAGAACTAAAAGGATCTTGTGTTTCCTTTTTAATTATCAGAATTCTAAAGCCACTGTACATAATTCCTTGCCTAATCAGGGCTTAAATTCACAAGATTCTCATATGGATGACATTTTTTCCTCTTCTTTTCAATAAGAGATTATGGCTGAGAGGATCGAGGACCTGGGAAATATGTCAGCAAGACTGATATTTAGAGCACATTTACTGGCATTTATGTATTAATCTTCTTATTGACTAGCATTTAAGGAAAATCCAAGTTACTTAAATAGTGATTAAAATAAATCAAACCCTTTGATAATCTCAAATTATCAAATGTGAACATTTCCTGCTAGAACAAGCTAAAGCAACGGTAGTGATTATGTGGGAGAAATATTTACATTTGGAATCTAAGATTTTTGTGGACCATGTTGTTGATTTCATTTTCATTTTTTCATCCCCACCCCCTCACTAAAATGTATTTCTCTTGGTGTTTTGGGTATCACAGGTTCCACCAATGATTGGGAACAGGCAGTCAGAAAAGAGCACGATTAACAACAATAATACAAATAAAAATTAGAAATGGCTGACAAAAAGGAAAATCACATTCCTATGGATTGTAGATGAGACTGAGCACTTCAGGGAGCACAAATTGCTAACATTGATACAAAACCATATCCTCTCACCACCCAAAGTGAAAACACTCGGAATATACTCTGTAAACTCCCTTTGTATAAAAGGTCCCCCTAAATTTTATCTTCATAAGTAGGGTAATATAGCCACATATTTATGTTTTGGATCATGAAAATCAAATGAGAAGAATATCTATGGAAGAATTTGTTATGGTTTTGTGTGGTAAAACACATTTGACCTTCTTTCTCAGAGGTATTGCCGTTCCTACATACCTAGTGGCTCCTCAGAATCTGCATATTCACAAATAAGGTGTGTGTGAGTGAGAGAGGGAAAAACCCCACAGATAATTATAGAGTGGCTTAAAAAGAAAGGAAGCAAAAGTAAAATCCAGTGGCACTTTCTCTTTCATGACTCTCTCTGTGTGGAGAAATTGCAGAATTAACACAGGGAGTCTTGTCTGTATCTTAAAACAGAAACTGTATTCAGTAGACATACAGCTCACTTGCTCTTTCCCTTTTCCTCTTTTTAGTAGCTTCAATTAGGAACCTAGGGCCTACTAAGAATGTTTTTAGTTCATTAATGGTGGTGTCAGTTCAGAACTGATAGGTAAAGCAGAGTTAACAAAGAGACTTTGACAGGTCCAGTGCATTTTTCCAGGTATAAAGATCTAAAGCAGAGGTGGAAATCACATTTTACCTGCAGTTGCTATGTACTTTCAAGTGAGCTCTGAATTATGGATAGATGTATTTAGAACGGGGTTGTCATTATCTCCCTCTGTGGCTGACAGAGCATGACTTCTCCAAGGTCACTCTGTGTATTTCCATGGATGAGTAAGGATTTGAACCCTGATCTCCTGGAGGTCTAGTCCAACACTAAAACCACTACATCCCACTGGCTCTCAATGGGAATCATACAGCCTGCAACTCCCAGTTTTTCCAGAGTTTGGAACATTAGGTCTGAAAATTAATTTGAAAATCTTAACTGTTAAAATTGAAAAATTAAATCATTCGCATAATCACTAATACTTGAAATACTTTGATTTGGTGAGTAATCTTATTAATGCATCGATTGAAATGCTAGTTTGGGCCAGGGCAGAGGTTTATGAAGGCTGATTTTAGGGAGGCACATTTTGTTAACTGTTCCTTTAAAAGGGCTGTCATTTGTCCTTTTAAAGTTGCATGAACAACAAAGCCCATAATAAGAATATTGCCTTGGACTGGTGGGATTTCAGCATATTTGGGAATTGTCAGGTGGGGGAACATCATCCCAGAGCACTAGATCTCATCTCTCAACCTCTTCATTTTGTCATGTTGCAGATTATTTTTTGGATGTGTGAATGAAACACTGAATCTGAATAACCTGGAGACACTGCAGGTAGGTACCTCTCAAGACTGGAACAATTGTGTTTGATAAATTCAGGATGAGGTGCACTCAAATATTGCACAGATTTGAGGTATTCCCTGATCCAGCATTGTGGCTGGAATCCCAAATGGCCTTGGTGGTAGAAAATGTGTGGTAGTAGCAACAGTACCTCTGGTTAACTAATTGTGACTGTTCCTGATGAGCAATATTTGTCTTCCATAAACTATGCTCTTTTATCCTCCTAGTTAGACTGCTGTGATGTGCTATGTATGAGTCTGTTCTTCAGGGGCTTTAACTAATATAGAGCTGGATGCACAGGTTGTTATCTCATCTCTTCTCTCAGTTGAAGGGCATGGTCAAGGAAGGGAGAGGAAGATAGCAGATGTGAATAACTGGCTCCATAGATGGTGCTACCAGGAATGATTTGGATTCTTGGATCATGGGCTGTGGTTCCATGAGGGTGGACTTCTGGCAAGAGATGGGCTGCATCTCATACCAGTTGGCAGAAACATTATTGCCAATAGTTTCAAACATTTGATCAGGAGGGCTTTAAACTGAGTCATGTGGGAGAGGGAGACAGCATCTTGGAAGGTATCCTGGAAGGCATGACTACATCATGGGCTGGAAATAATAGTCAAAGGGCCTCTACAAACAGTTTTGTGCCATCTTGGAGGCAGGGAAGGGGAGGGGCAGCCACATGCTGGGCATCACAACCCCACGCCAAAGATGTCATCGCAGCACAGTTTCTTAATGCGCTGCGCTGGAAGAGGCGCAGAAGAGCCATGTGGCAGTTCTTGATGCGTCCCTTCTGCCAGCTCCAAAAGGACCAACATTTTAGCACTCCTTTCAGGGCTGGCAGAAGGGAGGATTGGGGCCGGGGCATGGGGCAGCCTCAGCCCAAATCCTTTGCTTCCTTGGGCAGCCCGTGGCTGCCCGTCTGCATCCCCCCAAAGTGTTATAGAGGGAACAAGGCAAATTATGCATGGGCCCAACAGTGGGAGGAAAAAAAAACTCACATAGGCAGCAAGTGGGGAGGACACATATTCTTAGACGTCTCTACACTAATGCACAGAGCATGGGAAATAAACAAAATGAACTTGAATTCCTAACACAACAAAGCAAATACGATATAATAGGCATCACTGAAACTTGGTGGGATGAGTTTCATGACTGGAATGTAGGAGTAGAGGGGTATAACCTTTTTAAGAGAAATAGGACAAACAGGAAAGGAGGGGGAATAGCATTATATGTCAGAGATGTTTACACCTGTGAAGAGATCCAGGACTTAAATCCTGGAAATCAGGTGGAGAACATATAGATAAAAATTAAAGGGGAAGGAAACAACAGGGATGTTATAGTGGGAGTCTACTACTGAGGAACTACTGAGGAAGTCAGACTGAGGAATTGGATGGTGTCTTTCTAGAACAGATGACCACACACTCAGAAAGGAGAGATGTAGTAGTGATGGATGACTTCAACTATCCTGATATTTGCTGGAAGACAAACTCAGCCAATACTTCAAGGTCTAGCAAATTCACTTGCCTTGAAGACAATTTATTTGTCTAAAACGTGGAAGTGTTATTGCAGATTGAGTATGCAGATCAAACACCTTGGAAGCCTGCTCCTCTGCTCTGCTGGAGGATCCTCAAGCCGACTCCTTGAAGCTGTTTCTTGCTGCAAAATGTGATCACCCAGCTCCCCAGAAACAGCCATAGACAGCAACTAACTCCAAAGAGGCTTTAATTCTTAAGTTGCAGTAGTAACAAAGAAAACAAACTATTTACATGTCTCATGTAGAAACAAAGTACAAAGATAGAGAGCAGAAGAGGAAGAAGAATCACATGTTGTGTGCTCAGATTATTTATAGACACTTTCCATGAGGCTTCAAAATCCAGCCTCTTTCTGTGAATCCGTCCTGTGTCCTGTGTCACATGAACAATAGTTCCCACCAAGCATGATGATATAATGTGTTTACATCTTGTCTGTGTGTTCCCAGACACATCCTGACCTTGACTACCTCCTGCTTTTTATTTTGTATTCCAGCTCCAGAAACTTTCCCAGCTTGTAGTTCCCACATCTATACATTTTCACACAAGTTACATTTTCCAACAAGAAGAAGCTACAAGGGTATCAACTATTTTAGATCTGATCCTGATCAACAGGGATGACCTGGTAAATGGGGCGCAAGTGGTGGGAGTGATCATGTTCTCCTGGAGTTTCTTATACAGTGGAAGTAGAAACTAGGCATAGTCAAACACTCATTGGACGTTATCACACGGGGGCCAGTTTCATCGTTAAAGAGATAATAAAGTGGAAATAAAGCATCCCAAAAATAAAACGAAAATAGCGCTAAATTGCGCAAACACATTTCTCACGTAATTAGAATAAAAACGGAATTCAGTGAAAAGCGAAAAAAGACATTTTAAACTCATACTCAAGTGAAAAATACATAAATGTACTAGAAATGGGAGTGTTTTGTTTTGCTTTTGGGTGACCAGACTCCTTCTTTTCCAGGGTGGGTCCTGCATTTCATTCAACCTTCTCTCCTCTCCAGGAGGAAATGTCAAACTGTCCTCCATTTGAAGCAGGAGTAAGAAGCATGATTTTCTATTTCTATGTGTGTGTGTGTTTTTAAAAAGCTTTTCTTTAGTTCTGTCCTCCTGGACAGTCTTCCTTTGGGGTTAGGACCTCTGGTCCCCCTGATGCGGACGGAGAAGAAGGCAGCATCCCTCCTCCTTCCCTCCTCCTGTGGGCAAACCTTTTGACGAGGGAATAAGCCTGCCACCTCTTCAGCTGTGAGGATGTCTGTGGGGTTGTCCTTTTTGCCTTGGAGAGCAGCCACTTGCTAGCCTAGGTCCTCTTGCTCTGGGATGGGCTGAGAAGCAAGGCACCCCAAATTGGGGTCTGACTCACTGGAGGGGTCCCCCTTTCTCCCACTTTGTAGTGTGCCTTCAAGTCGCTTCCGACTTAGGGCGACCCTAAAGCGGTGAACCTATCCTGGGGTTTTCTTGGCAAGTTGCTTCAGAAGGAGTTTGCCATTGCCATCCCCTGAGGCTGAGAGAGTGTGCCCTCCCGAGGTCACCCAGGGGGTTTCATGGCTAAGCAGGGATCCTGTCCCACTTCCCCCCCAAAATAGGGACAAAGAGCAGCTTACAAATTAAAACAATCTCCACCCAACCCTATCCATGGTGGGTTGTTGGCATGGGAAACGTTTTCCCTTCCCCAGCCTCCCCCTCGTCTTTTCGACTCTGCAGTCACTCTTTAGCTTGAGGGAAATGTGTCTGTTTGCTCAACTACCAGACAGGAAATTTTAGAAAGAGAAAAGCGGAGAAGCTCATGTCTGCCTGGCATGTTGTCACCCAAGCAAACCAGGAAGTAAAAGCAGCCCCACAGAACCATGGGAAAACCAGGAAAAAGCTTTAAAGGAGATTTGTTTGTGCAAATTTGAATTTCACACTACAGTAAATGTGCAATTACTTTAAAAGCGCATTTGCATTTCCTCTAAACTCCAAAAATGAAAAGATCTCGGATAACACCACTTTGTGACCACTTTAATGTCAGTTTCTGTGTGACGTCATGTGAAATTGTTAGGCGTAAGTGCGCTTTTTGGGGGGGATTTATGTGGGATAACCTATAGATTTCCCCCGTGTGATAACGTCCATTCTAGACTTTAGGAGAGCTGATTTCAACAAACTTAGGGAAACACTGGGAGTGATCCCATGGTCAAGATTACTAAAGGAGAAGGGAGTTCAGGATGTATGGGAGTTTCTCAAAATGAAGATACTGAGGGCACAATCTTAAACTGTTCCAATGAGAAGGGAAAATGGGAGGTGTCTCAAGAAACTGGGTTGGATGATAAAAGAACTTACAACTGAACTAATTAAATGGGAGATGTATAAGAAATGGAAAAGGGGGAAAATCACTAAAGAGGAATTTAAACAAATAGCTAGCACATGTAGGGGTAAAATCAGGAAAACCAAAGTGCAGAATGAGTTCAGGCTTGCTAGAGGAGTTAAGATCAATAAAAAGGGCTTTTTGGGGTATGTCCATAGCAAAAGAAAGAAGAAGGAAATGGTAGAGCCACTGTGCAGAGAAGATGGAGAAATTCTAACAGAGGACAGAGAAAAGGGAGAACTACTCAACACCTTTGCCTCAGTCTTCTCAAAAAAGGAAAAGGGTGCTTAACCTGAGGAAAATGGAGCGGAGGACACAATAGGAGAAATGCAGCACAGAATAAGTAAAGAGGTAGTGCAGGAATACCTGGTTAACCTAAATGAATTTAAGTCTCCAGGACCAGATGAACTACATCCAAGGATATTAAAAGAACTGGAAAGTGTAATCTCAGAGCCACTGGCAATAATCTTTGAGAACTCCTGGAGAACAGGAGAAGTCCCAGCAGACTGGAGGAGGGCAAATATTGTCCCAATCTTCAAAAAGGGGCAAAAAGAGGATCCAAATAACCATCGCCCAGTTAGTCTGACATCAGTATCAGGAAAGATACTAGAACAGTTCATTAAACAGAGAGTCTGTGAACATTTAGAAGGGAATGCCATAATCACTAAAAGTCAACATGGATTTCTCAAAAACAATTCATGCCACACTAATCTGATCTCTCTTTTTTTCCATAAAATCACCAGCTTGGTAGCTGAAGGGAATGTGGTAGACATAGCATATCTTGATTTCAGTAAGGCTTTTGATAAGGTCCCCCCTCAATATTCTTACAAACAAGATAGTAAAATGTGGGTTAGACATATAACTGTTAGGTGGATTAGTAACTGGTTGACTAACTCAACCCAAAGGATGCTCAGCAATGGTTCCTCTTCATCCTGGAGAGAAGTGACCAGTGGGGTGCCACAGGGTTCTGTCCTGGGCCTGGTGCTATTCAACATCTTTATCAATGACTTGGATGAATGAATACAGGGAATGCTTTTCACATTTGCAGATGGCACCAAATTAGGAGGAATCGCTAATACCCCAGAGGACAGGGGGCTATTTCCACCTTAAAGGAAAGCAATGGCAAATTTCTCCTGAATACATCTTGTCAAGAAAACCCCATTAGTTTCATAAGTCAGAGTTGACTTGAAGGCATGCAACATTAACAGGAACCTGGCATCAATTTGCAACAAATTATATTACCTTATTTGCTTATGAGCCCAAGGCAAGATGCGTTTATTTACTTTAAAACCCTAAACACTCAGGAATTCACATTTTTGAAGCATTATCTCCTTCCATACCATTCTAGACATGCTTTAAAATCTTCAGATAAATACACATGTATGAAGGAGGAGACCTTTCCTTTACATATGGCATGATGTATCCATAGAGAGGTGAAGGGCTTTTCTATAGTCATACCTCCTTGAGGAAGTTTGAATGGAGCCAGCACCAATCATTTGGGTGCCAGTTCATCATTTTTATTTGGCAAGCCATTTTAAAGTGGTTTCATTGTTCAATGTTCTGCCTGGTAGTTTTATAGTCTTCCTGCCTTTTAACCATATTCTTGTTCAAAGTTGGTGTGTTCTATTATTTTGATTATATTGCACTTGTATTGTACATCACCCTTGAATCCCTCAGGATAAAGAGCAGGTAAGAAATTATTTTCATACAAACAAAAAACTGCAATACTGCATTATAATCTTGTTGTTGTGTGCCTCCAAGTCATTTTTTTTTTACATATGACAACTCTAAGGCGAATCTGTCATAGGGTTTTCTTGACAAGTTTCTTCAGAGGGGGTTTGACATTGCCATACTCTGTGGCACTTGCCAGCACCTTTGTCCCTGTAAACTGGCTGGACTGTATCTATCTATCTAGTAAGACAAGAATACTGCTGGCTACTTAGATACTTGTTTCGACTATAAGCCAACCTCATATATACGCTGAGGTCAGGTTTTGGAGCTAAAATGATGGATTTTGATATGACCCGTGGTTTAGTCGATGGTAGAATATAAGGGTATGTGACAAAGGATTTAAAGGAGCCCTGGTGGTGAGGTGATTAAATGTCTGTACTGCAGCTACTCACTCACTCACAAATCGCAAGGTTGTGAGTTCAATCCCAGCCAGAGGTTCAGGGTGAACTCAGCCTGGAATCCTTCTGAGATCACTAAAATGAGTACCCAGCTTGATGGAGGTAATTAGCTTACACATTTAAACCGCTTAGGGAGTGCGTAAATGCACTGATAAACAGTATAGAAATGTACTTGCTATTGATATGAAGCAAAGGAAAACTTCTGTAGATCAGGTTGTCTATAATGATTTAGCACCGGGTTCCTCATGAACATGGCGCTGCACTATGAGGCATGTGACCAAGGATGTAAAAGATGAAGCAAAGTTAAACTTCTTTTACTTGCTCCTGGGATGCACTAAGCCCTCGCTTGTTGCTACTCTACTCAGAGAAGGGGATGGTTCCTTTTTGATAAGAGTTAAATACAGTACAGTCTGCCCTCCTTATTGGTGGACCTGCCATCCTCAGATTTAGTCATTCACAGACAGCAAGCCCATTTTGCTTAATGGCAGCGCATGCATGTGGCTGTGCTAATGGGTCCATGTGCACTGCGCTGCCATTAATTTTAATGGGACTTGAGGATGCACAGATTTTGATATCTGTGGTGTGTGTGTGTCTGGAATGGATTCCCCATGGATACAATGTACTTACATTGACCAGAAGATAAGTCATCCAGGGTTTTTGTGTCAGTTTCCCCCCTAAAATGTCTAGACTTATACATGAGTATATACAGTAATTGTTATTCCCTATGAGTCCCTATGTTGGCAGGAGGGAGAGATATTAATAATAATAATAATAATAATAATAATAATGTGCCTCCAAGTTATTTCCAACTTATTATTATCCTAAAAGGAATTTATCACTGGGTTTACTTGCCAGCATTTTGTTCAGAAGGAGTTTTCCATTACTTCTGTCTGGGGCTGATTGGGGCTTTACATGACTAAGGGGGGAAGCAGACGGGAGCTTCCCGTGTGCCGCGGGATGGAGCACCGCTGGACCGCGGCAGCCGCACCGCGGCGCACCGTCGGCGACTCTAAAAGGAGCACCAAATTGGCGCTCCTTTTAGATTTCAGGGAAAGGGCACCCTAAAAGCGGCGGGTGCACTTTCCCTGACTCAAATGCCGCGGCGTGTGCGGTTGCCATGGCGTGAGGTCATCCTCGGAGCGCCGGCTGTGCGGAGGGCCGGCGACTCCGAGGGCGACCTCAGGAAGAGGAAGGGGCGCCGCTCATGCGGCTGCCCCTCTTCTTCCCTGCCCGGAAGACGACTCTATTAGTCGTCTGCTGAGGCCCTATGTGAGGATTTGAACCCTGGCCTCTCTAAGTCCTAATTCCCAACTGAAACCATGACACTACTCTGAGCTTCATAGCTTCTAGTAATAACAATGGGTAAACAGCAATCTCACCCACTGATTGGTCTTCTGCTACGCGTTTAACAACTTTTTTGCAAATAAAATCTCTCAGATAAGAGCTGACTGAGATGCCAGTGTTGTAACAGAATCAATTGATGAGGTGTCCAGCAACTCTGTTAATGAAATTATACTGGATTGATTCCAATCTGTGAGTACCAATGACGTGGACAATCTCCTTCGTAGTGTGAGGAAGATGACTTGCCCCCTCGATCCTTGCCTTTCATGACTGGCCGTCCAGGGGGCATGCATTGAGGCGGTTCCTCAAGGACATCATCAATGCATCCCCCAGGAAAGATTATGTTCCATCTTGTTTGAAGGAAGTGGTGGTTAGGCCATTTCTGAAAAAAACCTTCCCTGGACCCCCTGGATATGAACAACTATAGGCCAGTCTCCTTACTACCTTTTTTAAGCAAAGTGATCGAGAGGGCAGTTGCTCTTCAACTCCAAGCTGTCTTGGAGGAAACCAATTATCTAGACCCATTTCAAACTGGCTTTAGGATGGGATTTGGAGTTGAGACTGCCATGGTTGCCTTGGCTGATGACCTTTGTCTAAGCATCGACAGGGGTAGTGTGACCCTGCTGGTGCTCTTAGACCTCACAGCAGCTTTTGACACAATAGATCACAACATTCTCCTGGATCACCTGAGAAGGTTAGGAATCGGAGGCACTGCATTGGGCAGATTCCAGAGGGTGATGCTCGCGGACAGTTGCTCCACTAGGAAGGAGCTTAATTGCGGTGTCCCTCAAGGCGCCATCCTGACCCCGATGTTATTCAATATATATATATATATATATATATATATATATATGAAGCCACTTGGAGAG
Organism: Phrynosoma blainvillii; assembly: GCA_026167975.1. Lineage (NCBI taxonomy): Eukaryota > Metazoa > Chordata > Lepidosauria > Squamata > Phrynosomatidae > Phrynosoma > Phrynosoma blainvillii. Next base: position 191,363,506 of record JANUYF010000004.1, on the reverse strand, counting down.
ATCATTTGGAACCATGGGGCGGGGTGTTATCAGTAGTCTGATGACACCCAAATATACTTCTCCATGCCTCGGTCATCGGCTATGACTTCAGATGGTGTCTCTCCTCTTGCTGGATGAGGAAAAACAGATTGAGATTGGATCCAGACAAAACAGAGGTACTAACAGTAGCACCCCCAAAACTAGGTATTGGGATACAACCTCCAGTCCTGGACAGGGTCACACTCTCCACTAGGGACTGTGTTTGCAGTTTGGGAGTGCTCCTGGATCCGTTGTTCCAGATGACTAATCAGGTAAATGCGACGGTCAGGAGCGCCTGTTATCAGCTTCAGCTGATACACCAGCTATGCCTTTTCCTGGAAGTAAGGGATCTTGAAACTGTGGCACATGCACTGGTAACCTCTTGTCTTAATTTTTGTAATGTGCTCTACATGGGGATACCCTTCTGCTTAGTCCAGAAACTCCAACTAGCACAGAACATGGCAGCCAGGCTGGTCTCTGGTACATCTAGGAGAGACCATATAACACCGGTCCTAAAATCACTACACTGGCTACCAATTAGCTTCCAGGCTCAGTACAAGGTGTTGGTTATCACCTTTAAAGCCCTACATGGCTTGGATCCAACCTATCTTTGGGACCACCTCCTTCCATATAACCCGCCCTGCGCACTCCAATCCTCTGGGAGGAATTTGCTTCAGCCTATTAAAACTAGGCTGACTGCAATCTCCCAGAGGACCTTTTCAGCTACCGCTCCCATATTATGGAACGGCCTGCCGGACGAGATCTGTCATATTACCAATCTAAACAGCTTTAAAAATGCTGTGAAGATGGATCTCTTCCAACAGGCCTTTCCTGATTAGTCTTCCCGGCCTAAGGAGCAAGCTCACCCTTCCCCTACTCCCTACCATACCTGCTCTTGTTGTCTGCTCTGCCACTCGAATCTCGTTATTGTTTAATTGCTTGTTGTATGTTGTTGTTTTAATTTTATGATGTTTAATACTGTTTTAAGGGGGGGGGTCTGGGATTGTATATTTGTGATGTTTTATTTTTGTAAGCCGCCCTGATTGCATTTGCAGTGGGGCGAGATATAAATAAATTTTATTATTATTATTATCACCTGAGGTTGGGGTGGCAGAAAGGATGTGTGTACACATGCACATTAAAACACTGGAGGAGAAAAAGTGTGTATATCTGCAAGCATGTATGTGGGGTCCTTAGCCCACAGGAGATACCAATGTAGAGGGAAATGCTGTATGCTCTGAGTTTTTATTATTGCTGTTGAGCCTTGTTATTGTATCTTTAAACATGAACTTCAATAACCAGTTTAGCTTTGGTGATTACACCTCATACTGCAATTTCATAGTTCTATATTGTCAAAGAACTATTTCTTAGGACTTTATCACATGAAGCTTGAAAAGTGGAATTAGAGCAGGATATAGTTGGCCCTCCATATCCACGGATTATTTATTCAAGGATTCAAGCATTCACAGCTTGAAAATATGCACTTTTTCATTGACAGGCAAAACCTATCAGTGCCCTCCAATAGCAATGCTTTTCTACTGTAGATGCATGTGTGATAAGTTACTCCGAAAGCAGTTGCGATATGCAGGCAACCATGTGGAGCAAGTGGGCATGATTCTACTACTCTCTCCTCTACGCTCATTATTCCCAAGCAAGCTGCTTTTCTTTTCCAGAAAACTTCAACTAGTACATAATATGGCAGCCAGGCTGGTCTCAGGAACATTGGGAAGAGACCATATAACAATGATCTTAAGATTACTTCACTGGCTGCCCATTAGTTTCTGGGCCCAGTACAAGGTGTTGGTTATCACCTTTAAAGCCCTAAATGGCTTGGGTCTAACCTATCTTTGGGACCGCCTCCTCCCGTATAATCCACCCCACACACTGAGGTCCTCTGGGAGGGATCTGCTGCAGCCTATTAAAACTAGGCTGTCTGCAACTGCCCAGAGGACTTTTTTGGCAACCACTCCCGGATTATGGAATGGGCTGCCGGATGAGATCCATCATATTACCACCTTGAACAGCTTTAAAAAGGCTGTTAAGACAAATCTCTTCTGGCAAGCCTTTTCTGAATAGATATCCCAGCCATTAAGAGACAGCCCAACCTGTTCCCATGATTCTGCTGCAGTTTTTCTTTATTTGTCTAATTGTATTATTATTTTAAGTGTGTTTTTAAATTGTCATTGTTCAGTAGATTTTAAGGGATGGGTAGGATTGTGGGATATGTAATGTATATTTTAATGTTGTAAGCCACACCAGTTGCGTTATACAGAGGGGTGAAATAAAAATAAATTATTATTATTATTATTATTATTATTATTATTTTCCTTTTATATTTTTAAAGTTATTTTTACTTAACTTTAATTTTTACTTTACCTACTTTTACTTACTTTTTACTTACTCCATTTTCTGTACTACCACAATGGATGGTCATGCAATTGAACTAAAAATAAATATACTGAAAGGCATGCTGGGAAGGGCATGTGGCAAGGAGGTGAGGCTACAGAGGCTAGTGTGCAGAAGACAGAGGCCAGGACAGAAGCAATACAATGGCAATTTGGGAGAGCTGTCCAATCAGGAATGTCCTGAACCTGGTATGTTTTCATTTACTATACTACCACAATTGTGGTACCTTACGAGCCTAGTGAGAGCTAAAGTGGTATAGTGGTTTGAGCATTGGACTACAACTCTGGAAACCAGGGTCAGATTCCTCCTCAGCCATAAAACCCACTGGGTGTTCTTGGGCAAGTTACACTCTCTCAGCCTCAGGTGAAAGCAATGGTAAACCTCCTCTGAACAAACCTTGCCAAGAAAATGCCTTAGGACTGCCTTAAGTCAGAAACAACATGGAGGCAAATAACACACACACACACAATGAGCCTAGTGTGGTAAGGTCAGTATTTACCAAGAGAGAGAATGAGAGAGTGAATGAGAAAGAAAATATTTCTTTAATCTGGGAGACCAGAGAAAGAAAGGAATTCATTTTTAATTTGGGAAACCATAGACAAAGGACTCTTGCACTTGTAATCATTGTGTGGAAGAGAAATTTGAGCACATATCTATACAAACTTTTTGTTAACTGTCTTCATACCTAGAATCCATAGAGGCTTTCTTAAGACCTCAGTGGCAAGTAGTATACATTTCAACAGCAATGTCCCACTAGGTATTTGGTCACATTGCTTTTATTTATTAATATACAGAAACCAAAAGGTTCAAGCTTTACCATGAGTACTGTGGAAAACAATTGTAGCTATCAGAAAATAATTATAAATGAAGCCCAGTTAATTATGCAAGACAATCACAGCTGCCCTAATGAAGGCTCAGTTCAATAAAACTTGCCTAGGATTTTTTTTTTTAAAAGAGATGCATAGATCTAGAAGAAGCTTTTCTTGTAAACAAGTAATGAGACTGAAGTTGCTGAAGGTATCTGATTAACAAAATTATTCAAAAGCCATTCCTGTCACCTTGATTCATATTATACTTCTGCCTTCTTGACCTCAAGACTTTCCAATCTACGTCCTGGAGCAAATAAGATTCAGGTATCACATAGGTTATTTATATGCCTGCAATAATATCAGAGAAAGATTCAAGTACCAGAAGAGAAACTTACTCCAGTCACCATTATTTCATGCAGCTGGACTCTCCTTTCAACACTGTGCTAAGCCCTAATTAATTGCATAGAACATGCACACACACATACACTTCAGAGCAAGTCATAGCTTATCTCAGTAATAAACAGATTTTACAGTGATTCAAAAACAAAATGGCAAATTCAAACGATCAGCATCTGAATCAATTTTGCTCTCTTTCTCTCTCTTTCTCTTTCCCCTTTCTTTCTCTCTCTCTATAGAAAGAAACAGCAAGTGGTGTTCTTCAAATCTTTCAATGCATATAATGATATGAGGGCTAGGAGTGGTGATGAGGGTTTTTTTTAACTTAAAAAAACCATGTATTTTTATCCCAATAAAACTCATTTGAAGGTACTGATCAATTGTGCCACTTGCTTGATATACTTCAAGATTATTTTCTTTAGAAGGAAGGAAGGAAGGAAGGAAGGAAGGAAGGAAGGAAGGAAGATTGACCAAAATGAAGTGCCTTCTCTTTTATGGAATATAGAGAAACGTCAAGCACCATGTTTCAACCTCTGTATGATCAGTGTCATTAATACTCATATAAATTATTGATATTATATTAACAAATTAACTGCCACTGAACAGGGATAATTGCTTGGGACTTTGTTAGATTCAAGAAGGGGTGGGGATCAGAAAGTAGATCTGGATCTTCTGATACTTCTCTGGCTGATTTGTAGCTATAGCACATCAGCATGGATTTATTATTCTGATTTGTTTAACAACAGCCGCAGTAGCAGCAGCAACAACAACAACAAAAACCTTCCTGCACCTTTGTGCTGCTGAAATGAAGAAAGAATGGGATAACTAGATTTCTTTAAAAGTGTTTATTTATTTATTTGGTATGTGGATCCATTTCAGTCTGGTTTTAGGCTACAGTGTGACAGTGAAACAGTGTTAGTTACTCTGACTGATGACTTACTCCAAAGGAAAGATAAGAATAGTACGGGGAGGGGGGGGCTATTGTAAAATTTTAATTATCACCTTAAAAAAATTGACAGAAAGTTTGTTTTGATTTGTAGTTGTCAACTTATCTCTATGTAGCCACCATCCAGATTTCCACATTTTTCACAGGGTTTCTTGATCCTCTGAATTGTAGAAGTCTGCAGATTGCGCCTTAAACCGCTCTTCCACTTCACGAATGATGTCATCTGTGTTGTCAAATCAGTGACCCCGCAACTGATTTTTCATTTTTGGGAAAAGCAAGAGTCACTTGGCGATGATGACACTGACAAAATTTCAGTAGTATACCATAATAACTTCCAGGTGATGATTATTACTTTACGATACCCCCTCATACTACCCTTAGTTGATCTTTTTGGATCTTTCAACAGCTTTTGATCCCATTCATCATGCTGTCTTACTAGACTGATTCCATCAGAAGGGAGTAAGTGGCACTGTGTCATAGTGGTTCTGCTTCTCTCTGCAGGGCCAGTTCTGGAGAGTGCCACTAGAAGATTTCTAATTGACCTCATGGATATTAAGCTGTGGGATACTATAGGGTTCCATATTAACTCCCATCCTATTTAATATTTATGTGAAGCCACTGGATGAGGTCATTAGGGATTTTGGAGTTGGGTACCAAAAATAAGCTCTGTTTCACCCTATCATGAGAATCAGCTGCATCTGTGCAAGTGCTGGACTAGTGCCTGGATGCTGTAATGGACTGGATAAGGGCCAGTAAATTAAAGATGAATGTCAGTAAAATGGAAGCTTTATGGATTAGTGGTTCTCAACTCTAGGAACTGGGCAGTATCCTAGACCTAGATGGAATTGCACTCCCTCAGAGAGAGAGCAGATATGTAGCTTGGGAGCATTTCTGAATCCATCTTTATCACTCATGGCCCAAGTGGTCTCTGTGGCTCAGATTTTTTTTCCATTCATGAAATCTCCCTCCATCCCATTAATCCTGTACATGCCTACACATAGGGACCAGTGGGGTTAGCTAGATATAAGAATGAAGAAGGGGAAATATCTTCTTAATTTCTTTATAAATCTGGTGTGCATGTAACTGCTTTCTTCTGTCTAAGCCCTAGAAAAAACCATATTCATGGTAATCAGAAGTATTTACTGTGACAAGTGGAATATCTCAGTACGTGTGTGTGTGTGTGTCTGTGTTATTGACTGGCAATCCTTGTTCTTAATCTGATTAGTAATTAAACCTGGAAAATGTAATTAGTTTTCAAGTCCTCCCCCAATTAATTATGAACTGGCATGGTCTCTGTCCCTCTTTGCACTCCCAGTGATTTCCTCAGGCAGTAGCAGACCTTGAGCTTGACTGTGCAAATGAATGTCCATAAAGAGCCCTCCATACAGTGCCTGTCCCCACAGAGTCATCCAAAGGGAACATATGAAAAATACCCAACTATTATGTCTTATAGGGCTCCAAGATGTTGGTGTCACCTGCTTCTTTTTGCCCTGTTTAGAATCTGGGTTTTTCCCACCCTCTTTTTTATTTACTAAGATATTCCAAAGGGATAGATTCTTCCTTCAACATTTCTCCCAGCATCTATCTCTAGTTCCATTGTTGGGCACCCATTTTATTACTCACATCATGAAATTTCTAGAGGGGAAAAAAGCCTTGGAATCCACTGTCTGGACTCTGCTGTTTTACATTAGCCCCACATTCTGCTAGAGAAGTAGGGTTGCTGTTGTTACTGCTGCAGTTGTTATTCTATCCCACTTTTCCCCCAGATTGGGACTCAAAGTGGCTTACAACAAATAAAAAAAAAAGTTAAGTACAATTTAACAACAAAATACACAAAGTTTAAAAAAAAACCACAAGCAACCAGAAAAAGATTAAAAATTAAAGATTAAAAACATATTTCATTAAAACACACACAAACACCAGCACAACAATTAGTAACATCTAGCACAGGTGCGGGGGGGGGGGGGGTCACATAACTAGCCTTTTGCTGCAGGGATTCTAATGTTTTCTTTCACATTTTGGTTTCAGTTCCATGATTTTAGCAACCATTGACATGCATTCCTGAACTGTGAGCTAGTTTGTTACCATGAGACCAGCCTTCACTTATCCCTCCCTATTTTGATATCAGAATCAATGGGAAACCTGCCTCAATGACCCTATGCAGATGCCATCAGGAGCAAATGGGAGGGTCACATAGACACGGCTAGCATAGGTGTTGCCAGAGGATGTAGTCTGAGGAGATGAGAAAAGGGTTTGGTCATAAATCAAGAGGATAGTTTCTATTGAAGTAACTATCAGTCTGAAATCTCCTGCAAGCCACTGGATGCAGGAATCAGGTTACTTACAATTCCTAATTCCTCTTTGGAAACTCTACATCAAAGTGCCACCTTACACATCAGAGTACCCACCATTTGGGCAGATAGTCTCTGGACTTTGCCACAGAGCTCAAAAACCTACCTTATTTAAACCTCAGGCTTCCTTTGTTCATTGGAACTAGCATGGGAGCAGACAGAATCTCTGTCTGTTTTTCTTCTAAGACCCCCTCATCACTTGCCAATCTCACATTGCCAGGGAGCGAAAGAGATCCCTCTTCCATTCCCCCACCTACATCAAGAGGAGCTGGATTCCAAGCAGGTGAATATTTCCATTAGTGATGCCCCAATCTGTTCCAAGCTAACTTCTTTATTTCTCAGCTTTTGTATGATTGTGTGTGCACACGTGCATTGTGATAAAATCATCCCCTAAATAAAATTCATTTCATTGATAGTCTGCCTCTGCAGTTCCTGTTGTCTCTGCACCTCTGTAAAACCTAGAGATAAGATCCCAGCTGTGTAACCCAGCATAATTATTTCCCCTGGTTACAGTTTGAAATGCCCACCCAGTACTTCCATATAACCTTCCCCCATATATATCCCCACACATAGCCATATTTGGCTATAGCCCTGGAACATATTCTCTTTCTCCTGCCTCACCTTTCCCACACTTTGAAAATGACATTATCTCAGTTGTGCAATCACACATCTGGATCAAGGAGGGAGGACACACATTAAAAACCATATAAGAACACAACTACATTCCTGATCAGTGTAGGAGGGACAGACTGGGAGAGGGACTGAGATTATGAGACAAAAGAGTGAAGGAAAGAGGCAGATTGGAGGGAGAAATGAACTATCAGAAGGATCTGTATATTCTCTGATGAACCTCCCTGAGCAACAAGATCTTCAAGGGAGGCACTTCTGTCTATTCCCTGCATTTATGGCCATGTTTGGTGGGAGTACAGGAGAGAGCTTTCTCTGTGGCTGCTCTCAGACTTTGTAATAAAGGAGAGTAGGATGGATCCTTATTGGCTTTTTGGCAGCAAGTGAAGATTTTTATTTTAATAAACCTTATGGATTTGATTGTTTTATAGGAGAAGGGTTTTTATGGTGTTGTATATGGTGTAGTGCAGGCACAGGCAACCTTTTTGAGACCTGGGCTGGTCTCCCGTTGCCCAGGTCTCGGCTGGGCCGAGGGGGGGGGAATGGCGGGGCGCGCACTCACGCGTGCGCGCACCCCTCACACATGCGCACACCCCTCACACATGCGCACACCCCTCATGCCGCCCCGCGTGCCCTCCCCCCCGCACGCGCGGCTGCCATTTTTGTAGTCTGAATCGCACGCATCACGGCCGCTGCGGCCTACAGTGACGGTTGCCGCGTGTGCGGGGGGGTCGCACGCGGAGGAGGGTACCCTCCTCTGCCGTGCGCAACCCCCCCGCACACGCTGCCACCGCCGCCGCCGCCACGGTTGCGGCCTCAGCGGCCACGGCACATGTGTGGCCGCCATTTTTGTAGTCCACATCGCGGCCGTGACCCACTGAGGAAGAGGGTACCCTCCGCCGCCACACCCGACCCCCCCGCACACGCTGCTGCTGCCGCCGCCGCCACCGCTGCCGCCGCCACCATGGAGGTTGCGGCCGCAGCGTCCATGGCACATGCGCGGCCGCCATTTTGGTAGTCCAAATCGCAGCCGTGACGTCACGGCCGCGATTTGGACTACCAAAATGGTGGCCGCACATGCGCCGTGGACGCTGCGGCCTATGGCGATGGCCGCCGCGTCTGCAGGGGGTCGCATGCAGCGGAAAAGGGTACCCTCTGCTGCCGCGCGTGACTCCCCCGCACACGCTGCCACCGCCGCCGCTGCCACCGTGGAGGTTGCGGCCACAGCGTCCACGGCGCATGTGCGGCCACCATTTTGGTAGTCCAAATCGCTACTACCAAAATGGCTGCCGCACATGCGCCGTGGACACTGCAGCCTACGGCGACGGCTGGCACGTGTGCGGGGGGGTCGCACGTGGCGGAAGAGGGTACCCTCCGCCGCCGCGCGCGACCCCCCCGCACACGTTGCTGCTGCCGCCGCCGCCGCCGCCACCACCACCGTGGAGGTTGCAGCCGCAGCGTCCACGGCGCATGTGCGGCCGCCATTTTGGTAGTACAAATCGCAGCCGTGATGTCACGGCCGCGATTTGGACTACCAAAATGGCGGCTACACATGTGCCGTGGACGCTGCAGCCTACGGCAACGGCCGCCGCATGTGCGGGGGGGTCGCATGTGGCGGAGGAGGGTACCCTCCTCCGCTGCGTGCGACCCCCCCGCACACGTGGTGGCTGCTGCCATAGCGCTCGCGGCCGCAGCCGCCACATCGCATGTCGCGGCCACCATTTTGGATGTCAAATTGGTGGCCGCGACGCGTTTGCACATCCAAAATGGCGGCCGCAGCAAGCGCGCGGCCAAAAACGCGCACGGACGGCGCGCGCGGCAACAGCGGCAACCAACGGCCTGGGCCGGTAATTCCGGTGAATGGGGCCTTTTCCGGCCCACGGGCCGCAGGTTGCCGACCCCTGGTGTAGTGGTTTGAGTGTTGTACTAGGATCTGGAAGATCAAGGTTCAAATTCTCACTTGGCCATGGGTGACCTTGGGCAAGTCACTCTCTCTGATTTTTGAAGGAAAGCAAAGGCAAAACCACCTCTGAACTAATCCTGACAAGAAAACCCCATGATAGGTTTACTGTAGGGTCAACATAAGTTGGAAATGACTTGAAAGCAAACAGCAACAACTGCTTTTATTTCTTGTTTTAAAGAAATATTTTAAAATGGTTTTAATTCTACTCTTAGTTTAATATTGTTTTAATCTCAATTTTTGGTAAACTGCCTTGAGTCCCATTCTGGGAACAAGGGGGCATACAATTTTTGGTTTTGTTTGTTTTAAAGGGAGAGAGATTGTCAGAAGCTTCAGGAGTCAATTAAGCTTCAAGTAGGGGGAAACATTATTTAAGAGTTAGGGAGAGATGAAGGACATTTGAACCTGCACTCTGGAAATCCTAACACACAAAATGATAGGATAAATTAATGGGATGATACAATAGTTGAATCACACAAATTTTCAGGAGGAAAATTCACCATGTGACCTAATAGAATTGTTGGTTAGACATTTGACAGATAAGTTCTGCATGGAATTAAGAGGTTATTTGTTCCGGATGAAGTCAGTATGATAACAAGTGCTTAGATGTGCATTCATACTGAAAATGCAAAGGATATATTAGACCACTATACAAACAAGATCACCAACCAACAAATATACATTATAACAATTATTAAAAATATTTAATAGTGTATAAATATATACAGAATATAATATAAACAGGATGCCAGTGAGTAAATAAAGGAGAAAGGAGAACTTTGTACTCAATGTAATAATTTGATATATCCACTTTGCAACCTGATGAGGTAGCACACGCTTCAAGATATCCTTTGTCTGTCGACCTTAGAAGAGGGATGGAATCATGCATCCCTTCAGATGTTGCTGGAGAGCAAGCCCTTACCAGCATAGCCAATGACAAAAAATGCTGGGAGTTGCCAAGTAACAACATCTGGAGGGATACATGATTCCTAACCTTGTTCTAAAAGTGACACACCACTCTTAAAAACTCTTATGTACTTCATACTTCAGGCATACACATTTAAGAAAAAGGATAAACCCCCTTTCACAGCTTCCTTTCCACTTCTTTGCATTGAGGTTTTAGCATGTCTTTGTCAAGCAATCCACCAGCACATGGATAAGAGCAGCACCCCACATAAGATAAGAGATGCATTTATGTCATTAAATTTACTAAAGGATCATAGTAGAGAGTTCTTATACCCATCCACCCACAAGTATGTAACAGCAGCATTTTGTGTTTATTAACACAATGTGTTACTTTGTTAATAGTTAATTTTTAATTGTGTTTATTTTCTGTTTATTTAAAAAATAAAGAACATATATATAAAAACAAAGAACAAATCAGTAAATGAAATTAAAAGCCAGCAATGACAAAGTCAGCAAAGTACCCCACTTTGTTTCCCCCAAAAAGAGGAGAGAAAATAAATTATATTCAAGTGTCATTACCATTACCACAAAATATGTGAAAAGAGAGAAGCACACGGACAATTTTGAAGAGATTTGGCTTCTTTTTATTTTATTTAAAATAACAAACATTATTTATGTCATCCCCCCAATACATCATTAAAATTTCTGGAAAGATATCTTAACTGATCCCATGGTCAAAAAGTCATAAGGAAGAAGTAACTACAATATGTGTAAACCTTATTTACCTGTTATTTGTACCACATAATATAAAATTTACTGACCAGCAGCAATTTGTGACAGCATATACAAAACACACATTGTTATGAGCACTGGAAACCTTCCAATTTTGTGGTGTGTGTGCTACCCTTCCATGGCCCTGAATGGATAGGCAGTCATGAGCCCAGAGACGGCAGGTCATGTACCAAGGTACCTTATTAGCAGATCAATCAGATAGTTTGGAAGTTGCAGATAAGGGAAGACTCATACCTCTGAAAACAGGAAGGCTAGGTGATTTACAGCCAGGATGTTTTGCACCCAAGCCAGAGAGGGATAATTTACAACTCTGTTCCCCATCTTTGAAGCCCTATCTTGAGTGATCCTTTCCCATGCAGATTTGGCCCTTTGATGTATCTTTGCTTCAGATTAGTTTTGACCTATAAAAGGACATAAATTTATTTTGTTTCCTCAGGCTAGAATAGAATGCAAAGGGACCCTGCGCCACTTTGAATTCTGCCTAGTTCCGACTTGCAGCAGTTTCCCACAGCACTTCCCATGTGGCCGAGTCCAATGCCACACCATCTAATTGAAACCATGCAGAATCAACACATCAATAGTAAGTATCACAATTAGTGGAGCCTCTTGTCTATTACAACGCTCATTCCTATATTCCTTAGTCTTGTGTGTGTGTGTGTGTGTGTGTGTCCGTGTCCGTGTGTGTGTGTGTATGATTGTCTGGTTATGTGTTTCCCCCCTTTAATAAAATACAGTTAATAGAAAGAATTCTGCCTCTGTGATTCCCTATTCCCTTCTCTTGGTAGACAAATGGAAACGACCCCAACAAGGGCTGTTTGTAGCTCAGCCCCAGTGAATAACTGAGCTAATCAAATTTCCCTAGAGAAATCCTAAGCTAAAACATCAATGGTATTTAAGACTGGTTAAACATTCTGTATAAATGTTGAGAGCTAGTAAAAAGTGGAGTACAATGATACACAGATGACTTATTTGTCCAAGGATTAGAAGTATGGGATGTGAACTATTTGACTTATTAAAATGTCCCACCCAAATATACATTAAGTTTCTCTAAATCTTGAAAGGCAATAATAATTTCCTTTTGCATAAAGATTTCATGTATAAAGATATTTTTCTTCTTGTAGTGATGCACAGGTTGTTACTGTCCTCACCATCATGGCCCTGGTGGTTCCGCGTCTACCCCCCAAAGTAATAATTTGCATTGAAAAAGCTGAAGGAATGTGCATAGGTTTTCTCATTCTTTATTTGATCATTTTAAAAGGAAAAAAGAAAGCAGAAACTCATGGAAAATTACAGTGAATTGGAGAAGACCTATAAGATGGTTCTTACCCTACAATTTTCCTCACAGAGCGATTGGACTGATGACCCTTACTAGTTTTGTGCTTCAGTTTGTTTACAGCAATAGCCATGACCAAGAAAATGGCATAGAGAGCACCCACAGACCTCTGCAATGCTCGTAGCCTATGCATAATGGGTAAGTAGGTCACAAGGCAGCTACATTGTCCTTACTGTATGAGAATGAAATGCAGTACTTGCATGGGTAGAGGGTAAATAAGGTCAAGGATGCATTGATGCTAGAGTTTCAATGGTACTTGAGGATGTATTTTACTAACTGTTGTTTGCTCTTAACCTTGGTTGTGTTTTTTGAGTATCTATTTGAAGATGCAGTGGTCACAAAACACATGTCTTTAGCAAAAAAGAAGGTGTGAATGTCTCTGTGTGTCTGTGTACTATGGCTGTAATAAGAAGCAAGCCACATCATTTTCAGTGATGAATTAACCTGCAACTGCTAGTGATTATTTATAAGTGTCAAAGGGACCATTTGCAAGATGATGGGTTACAACATTTCCCCAAGATTTTTTTTTAAAGCAAGCTGAATTTAAAATAAAAATACAGGAAGAAAATTCATTCCACTTGAGAAAATAAAGTAATAGTATGTACCCAGAATATACAATTGCAAAGTTTCTCTGCAGATTGAAAGTCATTCTATAACATATAAGCCTAAAGATTTTTGGTGACTGTTATTGAGTCTTTTAGGCTACAATAGGAGGTAGTGTTTTGATTACAGGTATATTGCACATAAAACCAGCCATTCACGAGAAGAAAGTAGTCCAGTCAGCGCTTAGTGGCTTTTAACAACTGAAGTCCAAGAAATCAGGCTTCTTAATGCACAGGTTCCTGGGGGCTTGGTGTGGTAACTGATGATATAGGAAGTACATTATGTGCACATTGAACATTAAGTACATTATGCACAAAGGAAAACAGACCCAACAAGGGCAGGATAAAATTTGATAGCTCACTTCTGCAGTCTGGACTTGGTATTAGTAATTGTAAGATATGGTTCAGACACAACCACAGAAGATGTTCTTCTGGTCCAGATAAGAAAGGTGACCACAACTCACAAACTATGAGTTCTTTCTGGATGGATCCCTGAAAACTCCAGATAATTCTTGGCTCTCAAGGCCTCATCCTGGATCAACCACATGTTCACACTGAAGGCTTATGTTCATGGGTATCTAAAGCAATGATTTCTAAACTTTGGGCTTCCATATGTTTTGGACTTCAACACCTGGAGAACCAAAGTTTGACCACTGAAAAAGCAAAGTATTTGGGATGGTGGAATTGACAGTAAAGCGAGAGAGAGAGCACACAAAAGACACCAGTGCTTATCACCTATTTGAAATGAGGCTCACCAGCATAGCCAGCTTAGATGTGCATTGCAGCCATGACCAAGTACTTCTATTGTAAATAATTTGGCACACAAGTTCTTTTTAATCTCATCTCAAGATTGTCAGCAACTAAAAGCAGAGAAGCACACTTTGGGCAGAATGTATCTCTCTTTTTTAGTCTATAAAGTACTGGAACATGAGTCTCTCAGTGCAATTTTAGAAATTTGGAGATGTTTTAGAAAAAGTAATTTGAAAATACTAGAGTATCCAGTTCTGAAAGTACTATACACAGGAAGCAGAAACATGCAAAGAGAAGTACTGAAAGAGTGAGGTAGGAGGAAAAAACTCAGCAACCCTAAAAATCTGGACTATGATCCAGGATATGCCTTAGCAGTAGGTGAACCACTCCTGCATTTTTTTTTTATTTATTTTTTTTTGGTCTCATGCCACCCTGGTACTTTATCTTGTAACCACATAGATAAGGTCAATATCACATTTCTTGTCATCCAAATGCCTCATTCCTTCCTGGTCCGATGTTGTTTGGGTGAGACACCCAAATATAGCTGAAATTCAGAAATCCAGACTCTGAATTTTTTAAATCAAAACAGTCATGGCATTTGGAAGTGCTGGTAGGATCACCTGCAGGGATTGATGCTGACAAAATCCAGGTAGGGTTAGAGGATTTTGTGTGAAGCACCTTAACATTTGCTTAAATATGTTTGCTAATCTGTATGGTGCACATTTGGTCCAAGTCAATCTGAATTAAAGCAGAGTCCAGTGCAAATTATCAAATCAGGCCCCAAACAAAACCTGGGCTGCATCTGCACTGTAGAAATAATCCGGCTTGATACCACTAACTGCCATGCCCCAGTGCTATGGAATTCTGGAAACTGTAGTTTGTTGTTGCAACAAATGACAATTCCAAGAATTACATCGCACTCTGCCATGGCAGTTAGTGGTGTCAAACCAGATTATTTCTGCAGTGAAGATTTGGATCACAGATAATGGACTCTTCCAGACTTTGTGTAAAAAAAGGGAAAGCTTTCCCAACAGGGCTATTTGCTGTTCTTCCCGCCACATGCTCCCACAACCACAGCAATCCAGCATGGGACCACTCTTCTGGGTATAAAACCAGTGTGGAGAGGGCAGAGGGAGGCAGTGGTCATTGTCTCTCCTCCTGCAGTGGTTTGTGAGAGCAGAGGAACAGCAACGTCTATTTTGTGAATGCAAAGGAACACCCCCCCCACCTCCAGTCACCTCCCCTTGTCCCCACCAAGAAGAAAGAGTAGAGGCCAAGAAACTGATGTGATAGATCCTAGATATTTTTTAAGAACTACCATTTGGATGGGAATAAATATTGGTGCTGGTGCTGTTAAATGCCAGCAATGTGTCTGGAACAATAGAAACAGTGTCTGGTTACTTAAAACCAAGAACTATAGGTACAAAAACTGCAACCTCTAGCAACATATGACCTGCCTGGAGAAATCCAAACAAAGGCAAAAAAAGAAATAGAGGCAGAAAGAACTCTGCAAGGGTCTTCTAGCACTGTTGTCTACTTTCTTGGAGATCTGACATGACAGCAGTGTGGGCTGATGGAATGTGATGAGAATACTGTCAGCCTAAGAGCATCTGATAGATTTTTGTGAAGCCAACAACCTATTCATTGCAAACACATTTTTCATACAGCCAGAGAAAAGGTTATACATGTGGACATCACGAGATGGCCAACACAAAAACCAAATAGATCACATAATTGGAAGTAAAAGATAGCAAAGCTCCATACTGGTGACTAAGACTAGACCAGGTGCTGATTGTGGCACAGATCATGAACTAGTCATTTCAAAAGTAAAACTAAAACTCAAGAAGAGAACAAAACCAGTCATCATATCAAAAAACAATTTAAACAACATTTCCACATAATTCATTGACAATATAAGGAACAGATTTGCAGTACTAAGTATAATAGATTGTGAACTGGAAGAGCTTTGATCTGAAGCCAGGGACATAATAAAAGATGACTGCATAAAGACACTCCCAACAGATAAAAGAAAAGTGAAGAAACCATGGATGACAGAAAAAAAATGCTACAAGCAATAAAAAAAGAGGAGAAACAAAACAAAAAGGAGATAGAAATATACTAAGAAACATGAATGCAACAGTACAATGGCTAGTGCACAAAGATAAGGAAAATTACTACAACGACAAATGTAGAGAAATAGAAAACAACAAAAAGGGAAGAATGAGAGACCTATTCCACAAGATTCGGGAAATCAAGGGAAAATTCAAACCAAGGACCAGGATGCTCTAGGACAGGGGTCGGCAACCTACGGCCCACGGGCTGCACCCGGCCTACCGAGGCCTGCCGACTGGCCCCTGCCCAGTCCTGCCACCGCCGCCACCACCACCACCTTTTACGGCCATGGGGGTCCTCCAGGGTGCCATTTTGTGTTCCAAAATGGCACCCAGAATCTTGCACGACTTTTCCCATTCTGTCCTGTGATGGGAACAGTCGTGTGAGACTCCAGGTGCCATTTTAGAACACAAAATGGCACCCCGGAGGACCCCCGTGCCCACGCTGGGCCTCTCCGAAGCCTGGTGTGGTTGAGGGAGCCCTCCTGGGGGACCCCCACTGTCACGCTGGGCCTCTCCTTGGCCCGGCCCAGTTGAGGGACCCATCCTGGGGGACTCCTGCGGCCGCGCTGGGCTTCTCCTTGGCCCGGCCCAGTTGAGGGACCCCTCCTGGGGGGACTGCCGCGGCCACTTTGGGCCTCTCCAAGGTCTGGCCCGGTCAAGGGAACCCTCCTGGGGGACGCCCACAGCCGCACTGGGCCGCTCCGAGGCCCAGCGCAGTCAAGGAAGCCCTCCTGGGGGGACCCCGCAGCCGTGCTGGGCCTCTCCAAGGCCCGGTGCAGTCAAGGGAGCCCTCCTGGGAGCGCACCATGGCAGTGGTCATGTGCGCGTGCACCACCGCGGCTCAGGGGGCATCAGGGGACGGGGACCAGCCCCACCCCCAAAAAGGTTGCTGACCTGCTCTAGGACAATAAAAATAACATAATTCAAGACCAGGAAGGAGTAAAAAGATGATGGATGCAATACACAGAAGAGTTATATAAAAGAGATGACAACATGAAGGATACATGGAAGGAAGAGCCATAAGAAGATGAACCCCAAATTCTAAAAACTCATGTGGATGCTGTAATAAAAGAAATGGCAAAAAACAAGACCTCAGGAACAGATGATATACCACTAGAACTGTTGCAATCCACATTGACAGAGTCAACTCTAGTGCTACCAATATGTGTCAACAGATTTGGAAAACAAAATGATGGCCAACTGATTGGAAGCAATCAATATACATCCCCATCCACAAAAAAGAAGACGCAAGAGACTGTAGCAACTATAGAATCATAGCACTAATTTCCCATGCAAGCAAAATTATGCTCAAAATACTGCAACACAGACTCCAACCACACATGGAGAGAGGAGTCCCAGAGGTCCAGGAAAGGAAAAGGCACCATACAATGGCTAATTGCAAATATACAATGGATAATTAATAAATATACAATGGCTAATAGGCAACCTAAGGTCTGGGGGCCAGATGTGGCCCCCCGAGGCCTTTAGACCGGCCCCAGGCCAGTCCTGCTGCTGCCGCCGCTGCTGCCGCCCCCCGTCACCGCCCCCCACCATAATGATATTGTTTATTGTTGTTATTACTTGTTCTTGGGGTTTTCTTGGCAAAATCTGCACAAGGGTTTTGCCATGGCTTTTCTGGGGCTGAGAGAGTGTGCATGCATATTTTTTTAATTTTTTTTTAATTTTATTTTTTTTAAAAAAATATTTTTATGTATTTCTTTATTTCTTTATTTTTGGTGCTTCGGCCCCCCAATTGTCTGAGGGACAGCAACCCGGCCCCTGGCTCAAAAAGGTTGCCTACCCCTGTAATAGAGCATAGCAGAGAGTTCCAAAAGAAAATCAGCATGTGCTTGATAGTCTATAGCAAAGCCTTTGACAGCATAGATCATGAAAAGCTATGAAATGCCTTTAAAATATGGGAGTGCTAACACATCTGATAGTCCTAATGGTACTCAGGACAAGAGGCTACTGTCAGAACAGAACAAGCAGAAACGGAATGGTTCCCAATTGGCAAAGGAGTCAGACAAACTGCATCCTATCACCCTACCTATTCAACCAACATGCAAAACATATTGTAAGGAAAGCAGGCTTGGACATGGAAGAGGGAGGAGTGAAAATAGGAAGAAGAAATGTCAACAATCAGAGATATGCTGACGGCACCATACTAGCAGAGAATCTCATAGACCTAGAACTGTGGAAGATCAAAGATAAAGTGCAAAGGCAGGTTTACTGTTAAACATAAAGAAAACAAAAATAATGACCACAGAAAACTTACATACATTCAAACTAGACAATGAGGAAATCGAAATAGTATAAGAGTTCTCACATCTGGGTTCAAACATTGTTCGGAACAGGGATTGCAGCCAGGAAATCAGGAGAAGATTAAGAATGGGGAGGGTGGCTATGAAAAAACTAGAAAGGATCCTTAAATGCAAAGATATACAACTCAGCACAAAAGTCAAAATCATACAAGCCACCGTATTCTCTATTACGATGTATGGATGTGAGAGCTGGACAATCAAGAAAGAAGATAGGAGGAAAATCAATGCATTTGAGATGTGGTTCAGGAGAAGAGTGCTGAGGATCCCATGGACAGCCAAAAGGACAAACAAATGGGTCCTAGACCAGATCAAGCCAGAGGTATCCTTAGAAGCCGAGATGACAAGATAGACTCTTGTACTTTGGACATATCATGAGACTGCATGAATTGTTGGAAAAGACAATAATGTTAGGAAAAGTGGAGGGAAATAGAAAGAGAGGAAGGACATATGCTAGATGGATGGATTTTATTAAAGAGACCATGAATATGAGTTTGCAGGAGCTAGGCAGATCGGTAGAGGACAGGGCAGCCTGGAGATGTCTCATCTACAGGATCACGATGGGTCAAGATCAATGCAAAGGCAGTTAACAATAACGACAAGAGATTTTGTTGCTCAAGACAAAGGACAAGATGCCCCAGTCTCTGTATAAGAAACTAACTAGACAGATAGCTGAAATCTTGCTTCAGTCCTGGGGCCCTTCCATACTACACCATTATTTTCATGTTTTTATCTAATATGTTTTAATTAGTATTAGTTTAATACTCTCTTAAAGGGGTGGGTGGGTGGGTTATTGGTTTTAGGATTGTATACTATGTATTTTTAACTATTGTTAGCTGGCTCCATTGTGCTCAGAGGGGCGGGGTATAAATAAAATTTGTTATTATTATTATTATTATTATTATTATTATACCACAAAGATTCCCCTTCAAAAGCCATTGTTATGGAATCCTGAGTTTGAAGTTTGATGGAAGACACTAGAGCAGTTTGGCTCAAAATTCTAAATATTCCTCTCTAAACTACAAATCCCAGGATTCCATAAGAGAGAATCATAGTATTAAAAGTAGTGTCATAGTGCTATAACTGTGTAGTGTGACAGGGTCCATTCTTCACAGGATCTGAGGTAGTCTAAGAGACAGACTACATAGCACAAATAGCTCTGTCCACCAACAGAGAGAAATGGCTAGCAGACACAGAATGAGTAGTCAGTACAGTTGCTGTCATTTGTCTCCATGTGCACAAATACCTCATTATTGGCTGCCTGAAATACTGTCTCATTCTGCCTGACGGGTATAATATGTTGCTGCTTTCAACACATCAGATGCTGTTTTTGCATCTGAGAGGGTACCGGGCCTTTGCAGACTGCCAGAAATAGTGCAAATTGAGTCCACTTTAAGGGTTAGGGTTACTGCTAGGGAATCATGGGAATTATTTTTTTTTCTGAGACATTAAGCCTTCTCTGTCAGAGAGCTCTGATGCCACAATAAAATACAGTTCCCATGATTACCTAACCCTAACCCTAACCCTTAAAGTCAGGGGTCAGCAACCTTTGTTGCCGGGGGGGGGGGGCGGGGGGGGAAATGGTGTAGGGGGCCGGCCGGGCAGGTGCGCACGCCTTTCCACACGCATGCACTTGCCACCGCATGCGCGCATGCACACACCGCCACCGCCGTGTGCATGCGCGTGTGACTCTGCTGGCATTTTGGAAGCCACCCCACATGGAGGGCTTCCCTGGGCCTTGGAAAGCCCCCCCCCTGTGCTTGCGGTGGGCTATTTCGCCCACAGCGGCCACAGGGGGCCCTTTCCAAGGCCCAGGGAAGCGCTCGCTGCAACCGCAGCAGGAGAATTCGCCCGGTGCAGGGCCCTACCGCGGCTGTGCAGCCGCCGTGGGGCCTTCCAAAATGGTGCCCGCATCATGCGCGCATGCACGCACGTTGTGGGCACCATTTTGGAAGGCCCCCCACGTG
The DNA here is from genome assembly GCA_026167975.1 of Phrynosoma blainvillii. NCBI lineage: Eukaryota > Metazoa > Chordata > Lepidosauria > Squamata > Phrynosomatidae > Phrynosoma > Phrynosoma blainvillii. Next base: position 191,343,211 of record JANUYF010000004.1, on the reverse strand, counting down.
AGGGGGAATTCCCTGGGTCTTGGAAAGGCCCCCCCATTCCCACGGTGGGTGAATTTGCCTGGTGCAGCTGCGGTATGGTCTTCCCAAGGGCCAACGGCGGCTGCAAAGCTGCCGTGGGCTCTTCCAAAATGGCGCTCGCACTTGCACTTGTGCGCCGATATGTGTGGGGCGGCGGCAGCGGCGGCAGGACCGGCCATGGGCCGGTCTCAAGGCCTCCACAGGCTGCACCCAACCCCTGCTTAAAGTGGACTCAATTTGCACTATTTCTGGCAGTCTGCAAAGGCCCCAAGTCTACAAAAGCTCATGCTACAACTTCTTTTTCACACTTTTTCAGTTTTTTTCAATGAAACACCTGTGCTCCGGTCTGTTCTTGGCTTTCACTCCACCGTAAGCATCTGAAGAAATATACTAAAATCTATGAAAGCTATTGCTACAAAAATAATTTTAGTTAGTCTCAAAGGTGTTACAAAATCTCTCTATATATTAATTCTACAGACCAATACAGCTATATCTTTAAATTCTACCACTATGGAAAGCACCAAATTTACCTAAATTAAGTGGAAAATCCATCAATCTCTTCAAGAAACTTGCCCCGATACAGACAGATACCTTCTTTTTCAACAAGTGCAAGCAATGGAGTGTTGTTCCTGGGGACCTACGTGTGGGGAGCCCTTTGCAAACTACATATCACGTAGAGCTCAGGGGTTCTACTCATGCTGACTGGATCTGCAGTAGCCAACATTCCTTTTCAGTTTTCTTCAGTTAAACTCCTGCACTCCTGTCTGTCCCTGGCTTCCACTCCACCATAAGCTCTGAAGAAGTAGACTAAAGGCTACGAAAGCTAATGCTACAAACATCTTTTTTTCAGTTAGGGGGATTGCAGACTGCCAGAAATAGTGCAAATTGAGTCCACTTTTAGGGTTAGGGTTAGTGCTAGGGAATCATGGGAATTGTTGTTTTTTTCTGAGACATTGAGCCTTCTCTGTCAGAGAGCTCTGGTGCCACAATAAAATACAGTTCCCATGATACCCTAACCCTAACCCTAAAAGTGGACTCAATTTGCACTATTTCTGGCAAATCTCTAATATATATATATAAATGGTGCATACAGTGATAGCATACACAGGGGTAGGCAACCTTTCCCCTTTAAGGACCGAGGGACTTCAGCTCCCAGAAGCCTCAGCCATTGGCAAATAGTCCCATGTTGGCCAATAGCTCCTGGGATTCTGGGAGCTGAAGTCCCTCGGCCCTTAACGGGGACAGGTTGCCTACCCCTGGCATACAACATGACATGCCGTTGGAAAAAAATGCTATTCACTACTTGTTCCATCTTCTGCTGGTAATGGCAACACACACAAGTTCTGGGACTTAATCCTAGGACTTAATCCTAGGAAACTGTATCCTATCTACATACCTCTCCAGTCAAAATTTATTGTGTGTAACTATTGACCTTGAATTTTAATATGTATCTCTATATGCTCAGGGACAGCAGAGAACTGAAGGAATATTCTGAGTGTGGGGACAATTTCATTTAGTTCACATATGGATATAAACTCAACTTTTAAAATTATATTGTAATAATTTTTAATTTATAAGCTTCTTTGAGTCTAAAACTTCAGGCAAAGACAGAGTATAAATAAAGTTACTAATAATAACTTTCCAAATCTGGATCAATATACACCACCTGCGCTGTGTTACCAAAGCACAGGTGTACGAGTGTTTGAATTTCTCTGGGTTTTGTAATGAACTTCTCAGAACAAATATTTTGCCCCCAAACATCTGTATATTGGAGGAAAGTGTACACAAAAAATATATTTGTGTGTGTGTGAGGGGGAAGATGTGTTAAAAAAAATGAGCATTGCAAAATGGAACACTGCTTTAAAATTATACTAACAGGCAAACAAAAGTGCTTCTATTAAGAGAAATTTGTATAAAGATACGTATTAAATCTCCTATAGACTGTTGATGTTGAAATGAACTAAAGGCTGCAAGAATGAGAAACCAAGAGAACCCAAAATCGAGAGATTACAGCAGAGAGTCTTCACAAAAGTGGGCCTCTTGAAAATCTTTTCATGGTGAGGTGATCTTCATTCATAAGCAAGAGAAAAAAATAGCTGTTAATTAGACAGAAAATAAGATATGGCACCCGACGGAAAGAGTAAAAGAGTAAAGTGTGTGTGTGTGTGTGTGTGTGCGCGCAAGAGAAAAGAAAACAGATAGCACATAATCACTGCTCTACTGATTTTGCTCCTCCCCTCTCCTTTGGGGGGATTTTCACATGATGCATGGCCAAGACACATCTATATATCACCTCTTGATTAATCCCAGGCTCTCCATGACTCCTTTCTGGTCTGGAGAGGCTCTTCTGAGCTGCAACACTGATTGCCACTAGTTGAGGCTTCCCTTTCAGCAACAACTGCACTGATATTCTGTTTGGGGGGGGGGGCAATATTGCATAGGTTTTTAAAAAAGAAAGTCTTTAAAGTATTTCACCCATGAGACAGAAGGACAAAATGGTCTTTCATCATCAAGGCTGAGAGCGAGGCAAAATTAGCAACTTTCAACTTTTTTGAAACCAACATGTTACCTACGAAGCATCATCTACACACTATGAAATAAAACCTCTCTGAAACCCATTTAACAGTCAGTGGCTCCCAACAGGCAAAATCCTTCAGAACTGTAGCACTATGAAAAGGTTTTATTGTGTTGGATCCAGACTTAATTATTTTTAGGATAGCCCTGTTAGAATCCATTGGAATTTAAATTAATCAACCAGACTGAGGGCCTTTGCAGACTGCTAGAAATAGTGCAAATTGAGTCCACTTTAACTGCCCTGGTTCAGTGCTAGGGAATCATGGGAATTGTATTTTTTTCTGAGACATTGAACCTTCTCTGCCAGAGAGCTCTGGTGTCACAATAAACTACAGTTCCCATGATTCCCTAGCAGTGAGTCAGGGCAGTTAAAGTGGCCTCAAGCTGCACTATTTCCGGCAGTCTGCAAAGGCCCTGAGTCAATGGGATTTATCAGTTTCAGTTAATTTGCTAATCACACCCCTGCCTAGAGAAGGAAGATCTCACCACAGTTATTCATACTCCGGTTACATTTTGCCTGGACTACTGCCAGCATGGTGTAGTGGTTTGAGTATTGGACCATGACTATAGAAAACAGGGTTCAAATCCCTGCTCAGTCATGGAAATCCACTAGGTGACCTTGGCCAAGTCACACTCTTTCAGCCTGAGAGGAGGCAAATGCAAGCCCTGCCTGAACAAATCTTGCCAAAGAAAAATCCATTATAAGTTCGTTCCCCCTTAGGGTGTTCATAAGTTAGAAACAACTTAAAGGCACATAACAACAACAACAACAACAACAGTAGTGTATTATACGTTCATCTAATCTTGAAGATTTGGAAGCTGCAACTGACAGAATTGCAGCACACCAATGCTATATCTAACCATATAACCTAAATTCTGAACCAGCTGCTTTCCTTTTTTAGCTCAAAGTGTTGACTGTCAAAACAGCTTGTCAGCAAGTCACGTTATTTGAAGAACAACCCACACAGATATTAATTCCCCCCCAGGCCTTATAAACACCACAAAAGCATTGCTTACATGCTTGTGGCAAGATCTACAAGGCTCAAGAGCACAAGAGACTGAAATCCCTATTACTTTACATTTATGAGTTTAAACCAGTTTGAACTGGTTTAAATTTATGAGTTGAGAACTGATCTATAGCTGAAGAATTTTAATGATTTCTGCCTATTTTATTGCTGATTTTGAATATCTTTGTTTAGTTCTTTTTGCATTTTTGTCATTCTTTATTTTTTCTGATTTGTAAAGTACCTTTAAACAGTATATAAACTAGAAAAAGTATGTATAAAGTAAAGGTAGAGAACGGTCCAAAACACACTGCAGAACTAATCCAGTTTGAGACTGCTTTAACTGCTATGGCTCAGTGCTAGGGAATCCTGGCAATTGTAGTTTATTGTAGCACCAGATCTCTCTGACAGAGGAGGTTAAATGTCTCATAAAACTACAGTTCCCAGAGTTCCCTAGCATTGAGCCAGGACAGTTAAAGGCAGTCTCAAACTGGATATTTCTTCAGTGTGTTTTGGACTGAAGGGTTTGAAAAAGTGTTCATTGGGCCTTTGCAGACTGCCAGAAATAGTGCAAATTGAGGCCACTTTAACTGCCCTGACTCAGTTCTAGCGAATCATGGGAACTGTAATTTATTGTGGCACCAGAGCTCTCTGACAGAGAAGGCTCAATGTCTCAGAAAAAAATACAATTCCCATGATTCCCTAGCACTGAGCCAGGACAGTTAAAGTGGACTCAATTTGCACTATTTCTAGCAGCCTGCAAAGGCCCTTAGGACGTTATCACATGGAGCAAATCTGCTGGTTAATCCACACAAATCCCAAACAAAAACTGGATTTGTGCCTCACGTTTTCACACAGCGTCGCACAGAAACTGGACAGAAAGTGGATAGAAACTGGTGTCATCCGAGATCTTTTGAAATTTGGTTGTTTTGAGGAAATGCATTTGCGAAATTACAGTAATTTCGCATTTACCGTAATGTGAAAACCAAATCCTCATTTGGAAACATTTCCCCGCATTTCCCCATGGTTCTGCGGGGTTTCCCATGGGTCACTGAGGCAGCGTCTCCTTATTACGTTTACTTCTGGTTTTG